>JAQZBX010031293.1:0-26402 GCA_029593785.1 Cabassous unicinctus | reverse complement strand
TTTTGGTTAGACAGATCTCTGATGATGCCTTGATTTGGACATTTTCACTGCCTCAGAACTGTAAGCTTTCAACCTGATAAATTCCCATTGTAAAAGCCAACCCATTTCTGGTGTATTGCTCCCAGCAGCTTTTAGCAAACTGAAACAGCACCTAATAATCCTAGATCAATTTTATAACAGAGCTTCGAAATACTTGAAGCAAAAACTGATCAAACTGAAAGAGAAATAGACAAGAAGAGAGGAGAGGGGAGGGGAAGGGAGAAGAAGGGAGGGAAGGAGAGGAGAAGAAAGGATGGAAGGAAGGGAAGAACAGAAGGAAAGAAGAGGAAAGGGAAGGGTAGTGGGGAGGAAGGGAGGGAAGGAGAAGAAAGGAGAGTGGGAAAGAGAAAAAAAAAAAGGAGATGGCTCTGACCTAGACCATGTTTCCCCTCTAATTCAAACTTCTGGAGTGTGAAGAGGAACACTAAAGCAGATCACATTCCTCTCCCTTGAGGACAAGCTTTGCCTGGGTGAAGAGGGATAAGGCAGAATGAGGAGGTGGAAGCTTTGAATAGAATATGAGATTAAACTTTTAAATTTGCTTGACAAGAAATTAAACAATCTTCTCAAAATGTCCTTAAAGATTCCACCTTTGGGGAAGAACTAATTGGCCTAGAAAATCTGAGAAGAGTCGTTGGAAAAAAGTAAACTATTTCCATGTTTTTATGGCACCAAGTTGAAACTAAGCTGCTGTGGAAGTATTAGTTCTCTTTGCTCCATGGGTGGGCACCCACTGAGGAGCACAGTTATCTTGTCATTGATTTTGTTCATGGGCCTCCATCCCTACAGAATCCTCTTAAAATCCAAGACTCACCACACCCTTTGGTCATAACGTCAAGTATGTCACTCTACTCCCTCCGTGACCCAAGCCTCTGAATTCTTCAGAGCTGCCGGTTCTCCCTCAGACCTGTGCCATTCCCAGAAGCACAGGAGAGATTTCATCTCACTCCCATGTCTTTTTTAGGAAGTAGGAGATTCAGATATATCAGTGAGGCCTCACTCTTTCCCTAATGACACATGGCGGCCATTTGATTGTGCTTGTGCCAAAGCATGAGAAACATTGGTAGGGCTGCTTTTTACCAGATATCCAAATGGGCCTGAGGAGAAATAGGTCTCCACTTAGAACCCAACTTAGAGAGAAGGCTGAATGGGACTTCTTCCACCAGCACTTCCCCAAGAGTGTGAGAGCAAACTTCACATCGAATACTTGCTTCCCTTCCCAACTCTCCTTTACTCAGCTCAGTGGTCTCCACCTAGTCTGGGCACTGACTGGCTTACTCTTATTCCTAAATCTTTCTGTGTTTCAAATGAATTAATAATTTTATTATAGATGCTGGAATTATCTAGTTCTGAGAAGTCCCCCTTGGACAAATGGCAATGCCATGCCTCTAGGCATGAATGTCAGATGTCTATGGATAGAAGTATTAATACAAAAACACACTTGTTAATTTTTCAAATTATTACACTGACAGATTTGTTAAGTCACCAATCAAAAATTTCTAGAAAAGTTCAGCCAGTAGTTCATTGGTACCCCAGAAATATGAAACAGTTAATAACCCTAAGAAAGGCCTGCCTTACCTTAGGGATAAATTTATGGGCAATGTCTAAGCAAATATAAAATCATAAATGTTTCATCCTCATGTAGTGAGGACCTCAAAAGTCAGAAAAGGTCAGGTTTAAATCTGAGCAGCATAACTAAGTTAAGAAAGCTTTATCTCTACTGCATGCCTCATAGTTTCTGGACAATTAAGATAGACTCAACATGATTAGAAATAGCAATAGATCATCCTGCAGGGACTAATTTCTCTTTTCAAACCTACCATGTTTGTTTACCACCTATAATATTATAAATGCAATAAAGGGGATCTACAGATCAACCTCCAAATTATTTATTATCCAAGCCAGTTACACCTTCTTTTTAACTGGTCCTAAAACTTAACTCAGAATTCTAGCAATTTCAAGCTACATGCCAAAATATTTGTTGTCTAAGAGGAATGTCACTGTGTATGTAAAGTTGAAATATTGGTCATATTCGATGCCTTTAATGTTGCTCTTTTTTAGAAGAAAATGCCTTTTAACTTAAGAAACAATTTTGCGTGAATGAAATACTCTACCTTTAAAGGCTGAACTTTAAATCCAGTTTTGATCTAATAGCATTATATTGGTGAAATAAATCTCTTGTGTTCATGTGGTTCCCTGTAATGTTATTGTGCCTATGGTTATTGTCCTGCTCTAGGGGAATGATGGATGGTAGTGTGGCTTAACCCAATTTTACATCAAGTTCTTGCTAATCTCACACCACCCCTTCATAAATCTGAATAATTTGCTGCTGCTCTGCAACCCTTGTGTGAGCTCTAGAGTGGTTTTGGCCTGAAATTATGTATTATTGCAACCTCCTTTGGAAACTCTAAGGGCTTTTATTGTAACCATAACTGAATTATGCTTTCATATCTTTTACATTGCTGTAGTGGGTATTGCCTAGCAACAAGTCTCTAAGTCCAAGGAAGTGGAGCATGCCTCATTAACATAACATGCTCAGCCCTCTGTTCTCTCTACCACCTGGATAAATTCAAGGCTGGCTCTTTGACTTGTGTGGCCCAGCAGAATGATTCCTTTTAACTTCTCAAAGTAAGCTTGTATTTCTATAAAATTAAACGTATTAACTCTTAGTAATTGCACAGCATGATAGCAAATATTAAATAGTACAGATCACCCAACGGAGACCAAACTGTATGTACAAAAAAGCAATTTCACATAGAAATTGATTCATCTTATTTTTTTCTAAACAAATGCCACTTACAGAGGCAAAAACCATGCCACACTGTTGCGTTTTTCTGCCCTTTGTTTAAGAAGATGATACAAATGATACCCCATAAATAGAAAGTGCTCCTTGTAGGAGTAGATCAAACTGAGAAATGCATATTATTTCTTCTAGCCTGCTTTGTCTGCCAGAGCACACTTTTGGGAGACACGAGATTTTAAGGTAAGCCTAAGGCAAAGGAAAAGAACTTTCTGCTGTATAGTTAACTAACTGCCACTATGAAGGTTGAGTAGATGACCTTGGTCTCCCTGGAACAGATAGAAATACTTCCAGAAATAACCAAAAAGATTCCCAAATCACTTTAAAAACAGTTCTGAATGAACCAGAAATTGTATAGAACAAACATACAACATGGGCCTAGCCTAGTAAGAATTTAGCTCACAAGCTGTGCAAACATATTATGATAATTTCTTGGCCTTGGTTTTAGCTATTTTTATCTTCCATTTGGCCCAGACCTCATGTAGTTGAATGGGGAGAATTGCTCACTCAGTCTACCCTGTTGGTCTCTTGGGTGATAGGAGGAATTGAGGCAAGCTGTTGTTTTTTTTTCTCACAGGTTTAATTTTTTTAAGTGGGCTAATGTGCTATAAAACCTGTTAATCTGAGAAGGGAAGTGTTATAAAAGGCACCATGAGAATGGATGATAGCCTCAATGGAATATGAGAACATTTTAGAAGTCTGGAAACAACATTTGTATAAATTATCTGACTTCTTTTGGAAAATTTTGTTAAGCAGGACATTTGCAGCCATGGGTCCTAATTCTATTTTTCTCTCTTTTTTATTTTCAAAATACCAAACTTCAAATTTAGAAGTGGTTAATGTCCTTACATAAATAGACATAGAAATGTCTGCCTATCAAATAATCCAACCAGTCCACCATACATCACCAATATGAAAATAAATAAAATAAGTAAGAAACGGGCTTTAAGCAATTAGAATCTGAAAGTTGAGTTTAAAGAAAACCTCTGAACATTGAGATAAATTATTGTAGAATTAAAGCAAAGATTAGTTAAAACTAAAATCTGAAATGCCATAAAATATGGCTTTATTAGACCGGTAAATTTTCTGATATTCTAAAATTTTTAATAGAATTCAAAAATATCCAGTGCTGACTTCCTGTATTAAATTATAGATTTAACTTCACTCTGAAGAAAATGTAATTGCTTCTTAGCTCCTGGATCCTGCCATCCATAATGAATAATAGTGTGACATGCTTTTATAAAGTTAAATGCATCTTTTGATGAAGAACATTTATCACCTAAAACACATTTTTTTTTTCTTTCTCTCCCACTTTGCCCTTAGTTTTATTATTTTTTTCCTGGCTTTTTCTGGTTACTCCAGATCCTGTGGTTAACTCTGTAGAGTTGAATGAAGTTAGATCATCTAACCACTGAATAGAATTTCTATTTCATTTTGACATTGACTCTATGATAGTGCCATGAGCATATGTGAATATTGAAAAGAGTTGCTCATAAAAATATTTAAGACCATAATATCCAAGACATATGGCCATTTTTTCCTTCTTTTCCTTCAATCCTCAAAGAACTTTTGCTGAAAAATATACATTTATATATCCTTATCTCTATCTATCTATATATTGTTATCTAGCTAGCTATCATCTATCTATCTAACTATCTATCTATCTATCTATCTATCTATCCATCTATCTACCATCTGTCTTAGCTTGCCAGGTTAATATCACAAACACCACGCAATGGGTTTGCTAAAACAACAGAATTTTTTGGCTCATGGTTTTCAGGCTAGATGGTTTGCTTTCTCCCAGAGTTTGTAGCATTCTGGTGCCGCCTGCCAGCATACTTGGGGTTCCTTGGCTTGTATTTCTGCCTCCCATCACATGGCAATGTCTTCTCCCTTCTGGCTTCTGTGACTTCTGAGTTCTTTTTATAATAAGGGTTAAGGCCCAACTTGATTCAGTTGGCCACATCTTAACTAAGAATAATATCTTCAAAAAGTCCTATTTATAAATGGTTCACACCCAAAGGAGTGACGATTAAGAACATGTTTTTGCCGGGGGTATGTATCTCAATCTATCATACGATATAATGAGAGAAGAACAATGTCATACCACCACGATATTATAGTGGCCACGTGCCCTTGTCTGGAATAAAGACAGGTAATGGGTGTATGGAACAGGTGAAAGTTTAGGATAAAGACTCAAAACCTCATTTTTTTTTTCTTGAAGAAGCCTTTGTAAATAACTTTGATCAGTCTTCCCCAGGTACTGAGTGGGAATAGGTGGACTGGCTGTGTGAATTTAACCCCAAGTCCAGAAAGAAGGCCAAAGGCATCTCCCACGTGCAATTAGTCCTCATCTCCCTCAAGCAGCCCCCCACCCCGTAGACTGAAAAGCCACCCTGTAGAAACACTACATCTGCAATATCTTAATCCTACTCAGTGAAGCTGTTTACAGCAATTGAATTAATTACATTGAGTTCTTTTTGGACCAAACCTTTTTTCTTTAGAGTTGATCATCAGTTGTGAGTGCATTCTTCCTTCACCTGTGTTCAGGGAGGAGTTGGAAGAGAGGGAATCCTCCCAACAGTAGCCTTAACTGAGCTTTTGTGCATCATTCTGAGAATAAATTTCTGTTTCAAACCATAAAAAAAGTCCAGGAATTGAAGTCCATCATAGATTAAGAGATTGTAAAAGATTACCTACAAATTCTATGCTGGGACTGTGGCAATGATAATAAAAATAGGAAACAATTGTATAAATTATTGTTGGGGATTGAATGATGTTCCCTGTAAGACATGTTCAAGTCCTGACCCCTTGTCCTGAGAATGTGAACTCATTTGTAAATGGGATCTTAGAAGAGCCTATGAAGATAAGGTCAAATTGAATCAGGGTGGGTCTTAATCCAATATGGCTGGAGTCCTTATAAGAAGATGAAATGAAGACAGAGAGACAGACAACTGAGCAGTAGCAGTAAATGGCACAGGAGGAGACTGAAGGGGACAGATGTCTACGTGACTGACAGAGGTAGAGACTGATTGACAACAAGCCACTACCGGGACACTACAGACTTCAGAGGAAACATGGCCTGCCAATATCTTGAATTTTGATTTCTGGCCTCCACCACTGTAAGACCATAAATTCCTGTTTGTGGTATTTGTTATAGCAACCCTGGGAAACTAAGACAATTACCTTGTGCAGCAGAATTGTAAACAAACAAGTCAGATCTGCTGTTGCAAGGAAAATAATATAACTGATGACCCCAGTTATGGCCCCTCTGAATCCCCTTCTCTGTTCATGTCAAGGCCACTCAAGGTCCAGTGGGTAAGGAAGACATCATCCTAAGTGGGACATGCATAGTCCCTGTTACAAGGAGGCAGCTCTATTGCTAAAGGTGGTGGCTTGGGAACACTTTCTGGTGGAAAGGCCATTCCATATCCCAGGTCCTTGCAGGTTGGATGATTCAGACATTTGAAAGATATTGGGGAGTGGGTGGAGGAGTGTTAGTTACCAACCACAATCAAAAAAGACAAGAATGAAGGGCAGGAGGATGAGGGCAGTTGCCCTGATCAAAAGTCATGATCCATCATTCAGTCCTTGGGAATGAGCTAATTTTCAGACACAGAATCCTTTGAAGGAAGAGGTGGATAGTTATGTAGGATACTAGCAAAACTGTGGCAAGAATATACTGTAATAATTTCCCAGTCTTTCCCTAAAAGACCTATGATCATTTACTTGGGTGCTTGCTCCGTGCAAAAAGAAATACTCAAACTTTTTGAGGACTTTTCTACACAGGGTCTGAGTTGACATTAATACCCAGAGACACAAAGTGATATCATGAACCTCCTGTTAGAGGAGAGGCTTCTAGAAGTTAGGTAATAAATGCAGTTCTAGCTAAAATACAGATCAGAATGAGCCCACTGGGTCTTGTTCATTGGTCATTTCCCCAGTCCTAGAATATATAATTGGAATTGATAAACATGGAAATTAAAGCAACCTCACACTGTCATTGGCTTATGAGTAAGGTCAAGTGGGAATCTTTGAAACTGCCTCAGATCCCCAGTCAAAATAGTATATACAAAACAAATAGTGTATCCTGGGGAAGATGAAGGAGATCAGTGGCCCATGAAAACCCTATAGGATACGGGAGAAGTGCTCCTTATCACATCTTAGTTTAATTTGCCAATCTGGCCTTTGCAGGATTCTTATGGATCTTAGAGAATGAATGTAGACTACCTAAGTCTCAACTGAGCTAGGCATGATATTGTTGCTAAAGCAGATTAACAAAGCCTCAGATATAGGGTATATAGCCATTGATTTGGCAAATAAATTGTTTTCCATTCTCATTAAAAAAGAAGATCATAAACAGTTCTCATTCATGTGAAGACAACAATATTCACATATAGTTTTGCCTTAGGGTTATATTAACTTTCCTGCCTTCTGTTATAGTATAGTATAATGAGTTAAAACACCTGGACATCCTTAAGAATCATACACTAACACATTTTATTTGTGACATCATCTTGATCATACAAGATGAACAAGAGGTGGCTAGTCCAAAAGACACCTTAGACGTCACATACACTCCAGAGGATAGGTGGGAGATGAACCTTATGAAGATTGCTCAGTGCAGTGGTCAGTGGTCAGTGTATGTTATAATATGCCTTCTGTATTAGTCAGCCAAAGGGGTGCTGATGCAAAATACCAGAAATCTGCTGGTTTTTATAAAGGGTATTTATTTGAGGTAGAAAATTACAGTTACCAGGCCATAAAGCATAAGTTACTTCCCTCATCGAAGTCTGTTGCCACATGTTGGAGCAAGATGGCTGCCGACATCTGCCAAGGGTTCAGGCTTCCTGGGTTCCTCTCTTCCTGGGGCTCATTTCTCTCTGGGCTCAGCTCCTCTGCTTACTCCGCAAGGTCAGCTGTAGACTATCAGGCTCTCTCTCTCTTCCCAGGGCCTCTGCTGTGTCTATGAGCCCTCTCCATTCCCCTGTGTTCTTCTCCCATGTGTTCACTTCCCGGGGATCCAATATCAAAACTTCAGCATCAAAACTCCAACTCTCTTCTCTGCCATGTAGTTTTCTCTGTGAGTCCCCACCCCCTTGGTAGGCAGGGACTCAACATCCTACTGATGTGGCTCAATCAAAGCCCTAATCAGAATTTCACCATGCCCAGGTACAGACCAGTTTACAAAAATAATCCAATATCTGTTTTTGGAATTCATAAACAATCCCAAACTGCTACACCTTCTAAAATAAAAGAAAAAATGCTGTAACTTTCATCCCCTACCTCAAAGAAAGAAGCAAATTTTTCTGGTAGGCCTCTTTCAGTTCTAAAGACAACATACTCCACATGTAGGAATACTGCTCTGGCCCAAATACTAGGTAACATGGAAGGCTGCCAGCTTTGAGTGGTGCCAAGAGCAGGAAAGGGTGTATCTAGCAGGTCCAACCTGTATTTCAAGCAGCCCTGACACTTGAGTCATATAACATGGCAGACCCATTGAGTTGGAGGTATCCATGGTGGGGAAAGAACGTATGGTATGGACCAGTGAAAGAATCCCAACACAGAACACTGGGAGTCAGAGAATTTTATGCCTTCTGAGGAACAGTTCCTGGTGTGTTAATTCTGCCCTGGTAGAGATGGAATACTTGCCCATGGGACACCATGAGCCTGGGACTGTCCATCATGATCTGTGTTTTATCAAATCCACCAAATCATAAAGTTGGATAGTTTCAGTAGTCCTTCATAAGATGAAAAGATACACCTGGGATTAAAAAGGACCAGAGGGCACGAGAAAGCTACAGAAATACAGTTCCTAGACCCCCATATCACCCACCACAGACACACCAACATGCCTTTCCCAACTCTTACTTTTGGCTAAATTGGTTTTGGTGGGGGGAGAGGGTTGAACCCATATGATCACCTGAAGTAGGTGGAAAAAAAACAAGTTTATTTACAGTTAGGTTAACTTAGTAAGTGGTAACAAGCAAAAAAATGACTGTGGCTGCATTATGGACTTGGAGGTGAAAATTTCCCCAGTAGGCATAGCAGTAAGCAGTGCACTATTGAACCATTTTGTATAGAAAAAGTGGCACTATGTGAGAACATATGGATTTATGCTGACTGGCCAAAGGCCTGGTTGAATTATCAGAAGCCTGGAAGGGAGATAGGAGACAAGGAATTCTGCAATAGAAAGCATGCAGGTGAACAGATGGGAGTAGGAACAAATTCAGTAACTCCCACTGAAAAGCATCCACCACAAAAGAAGCACTGAACAATCAAATAGACAAAATGTCTTGGATGGTTGATTTTACCTAGTGTATTAGTCAGCCAAAGGGGTGCTGATGCAAAATACCAGAAATCTGTTGGTCTTTATAAAGGGTATTTATTTGGGGTAGAAGTCCACAGTTATCAGGCCATAAAGCATAAGTTACTTCCCTCACCAATGTCTATTGCCACATGTTGGAGCAAGATGGCTGCCGATGTCTGCGACGGTTCAGGCTTCCTGGGTTCCTCTCTTCCCGGGACTTGCTTATCTCTGGGCTCAGCTCCTCTGCTATCTCCACAAGGTCATCTGTAGACTCTCAGGTGAATGGCCCGTCTCTATCCCAGGGCCTTCTCTCCTTCCTCACGACCAAGCTCCTCTGTCTGCTGGCCTCTCCAGACTCCAGCATCAAAACTCGAACATCAGAACTCCAACTCAAAACTACTCCAACTCTATCCTCTGCCATGGCTTTTATACTTGATTCCCCACCCACCAAGGGGTGGGGCTCAATGCCCTACTGACATGGCCCAGTCAATGCCCTAAGCATAACTTAATCATGACCATATTAAGAGACCAGTTTACAAGCATAATCCAGTATCTATTTTTGGAATTCATAACTATATCAAACTGCCAAACTGCTACACCTAGCTTTCATTATCTGTGGTTCTGTGCTTTATGGTTCTTTCTCCCTATTTTTACAGTTCCAGAATTTATCTTTTTACTTTTCAAATCTATGTCAATGCTTATAGTTTGCAGTTCTCTGTCAAGTTTTTAAAATTTGCTTTTATCTATTTGTACATAATAAAAGCAGTTACTTTAAAATTTATGTCTGCTAACTCTAATTATCGCTAATCTCTATGGGTCTGTTTCTGTTGTCTGTTTTTCTTTCCTTATTTTTTCTCATTCTTGTTGCCTTACTTCTTCATGTGTCTAGATAATTTTAATTAGGTGTTGGATACTGTATTTGACAAACCAGTTGTAGAAATAATTTGAATCCTAAAAACTTATTTTCCTTCAGGAACAATCTTCATTTGCTTCTAGCCAGATGCTTGATGCTTAGGGGCACTAACAGACCAGGACCACTGAATACAAATTCAAGTCTTAAGATTTTTTGGGCGTATTAGTCAGTCAAAAAGGGATGCTGATGCAAAGTACCAGAAATCTGTTGGCTTTTACAAAGAGTATTTATTTGGGGTGGAAGCTTATAGTCACAAGGCCCTAAAGAGTTCAACTGAAGGTACTATAAGAGGTACTTGCTCACCCAAAGTCATTTGCCATGTGTTGAAGCAAGATGGCAGGCGATGTCTGTGAGGGTTCAGCCTTCCTTCTTCCTCATAAGGCTCTGTGGTCGCAGCTTCTTCCTATCTCAGCTGGCACAGGGATCGATTCTCTCCCCAGGGCTCGTTTCTCTCCAGACTCACTGCTCTGCTCTCTTCTCAAGGTCAGCTATATACTTTCAGGCTCATCTCTCTTCCTGGGGCCTCTGCGATGTCCAGTGGAGCCTTCTCTCTTTCCTCGCATATCTGCTTCCCTGTGTATCTACTTCCGTGTAAGAGTCTGTTTTATCCGCACCAAGGGGGTGAGGATTCAACCCTGCACACTCTAATGATATGGTTGAATCAAAGCCCTAATCTTAACATAATTTAATCAAAGACATCTCAGCTGAATCTAATACAATCAAAGGGTATCATGCCCAGAAGAACAGACCAGTTTACAAACAAAATCAAATATCTTTTTTGGAATTCATAAATAATATCAAACTGCCACACTGGGTCACCTATATGATGTGAATCAGGCCCGAATAGGATCCTTAGGGCTGCTTTACTCTTAAAGATTAGCTCTTCAGGGCTAAACATAGAACATTTACCAGAATCCCCACCATTGGTAAGGTCCAGATACTGACCTCTATCCTAGATGTTACCAGAAATATAGTTCAGTGTCTCAGCTATCTTTTATGAATATACAAATGACCCCAGGACAAAAGCTATCCAAGCATTTTTCTCACCTTCTTAGGTCTCCAGCCTCTCCCAGATAGTTTGGTCATGATGTTAGCATTTTGATGTATTTTAGAAGATGTTTTCATATTTTCCAAAATTGTTTAGTTATATTTATTGACAAGATTGATCCAAATTACCTAATCTAACATTAGTGGAAGTGGAAGACTCATGTTACTTTAATTTTACAGTATCGGGAACATTTAGTATGTTTAGTATCTGGAACATTTGAAGGAGAAGAGGATATGTGGTTTGAAACTATGGAAGAGGTATGTTTACTGATTTAAATTTAATGTTGAAGGGCTATTATGAAGAAAAAGTCTATACTTTCTCTAAATGACTTTAAAAGCTATATAAAAAAAATAGATTAAATTCAAGAAAATAATTTAATATAAAACATGTTAGAAAAAAATCAATAAAATTGACAAAAATTTAGCTAGAATGATGAAGAAAAAAAGGAGAGGACACAAATAACTAAAATCAGAAATGAAAAGGGGACACTACTACTGATTCCATTGGAATAAAAAGGATTATAAAAGGATACTATCAACAAACTGTACTCTAACAAATTAGATGACATGGATGAAATGGAAAAGCTCCTAGATTCACACAAACTACATACAATGACTCAAGAAGAAATAGAAGATCTCAACAAACCAACAACTAGTAAAAAGATTGAGTCAATAATTTTTTTAAAAATCCCAGAACCAAAGGGCTTAATAGGGGTATTTTACCAACATTCCAAGAAGAATTAGCACAATCCTCCTCAATGTCTTCCCCAAAAATGAAGAAAAAGAAAATACTCTCTAATTCATTCTACAAAGCCAACCTCACCCTCATACCAAAGCCAGATAAAGATACCACAAGAAAAGAAAATTATAGCCCAATATCTCTTATAAAGAGAGATGTAAAAATCCTCAACAAAATACAAGCAAACCAATTACAAGACATATTAAAATAATTATATACCATGACCAAGTAGGATTTACCCCAGGTACACAAGGGTAATTCAAAATAAGAAAATCAATTAATGTAACACAACACATTAACAGAATAAATGAAAAGAACACATGATAATCCCAATTGATGCAGAAAAGGTATTTGGCAAAATACAGCACATTTTCCTGATAAAAGCACTTATAAAACTTGAAATAAAAGGAAATTTCCTCAATGTGAGAAAGGGCATATGTATATGTGAAAAACCCACTACTAACATATTTAATGGTGAAGACTAAAATATTTCCTTGTTAGATAAGGAACAAGACAAGGATGCCCATTGTCACCACTGTTATTCAAAATTATACTGAAGTTCTAGCCAGAGGACTTGGGCAAGTAAAAGAAATAACAGGTATGAAAATTAGAAAGGAAGAAGTAAAACTTTCCCTTTTTGCAGATTACTTGATACAGAAATTCCTGAAAAATCCACACCAAAATTCCTAGAACTAAGAAGTCAATTCAGCAAAGTAGAGGGGTACCAGATCAACACCCAAAAATCAGTAGTGTTTCAGTAGCAAAGAACAATTGGAGGAAGAAACCAAGAATAAATTCCATTTAAAATAGCAACGAAAAACACACACAAATATCTAGGAACAAATCTAACCAAGGATAAAAAGGACTTAAACACATAAAACTACAAAACATCACTAAAATAAATAGACTAAAACCCAAATAAATGGAAAAACATCCCATGTTCATGGATTGGAAGACTAAATATTGTTAAGATGTAAATTCTCCCCAAAGCAATTTACAGATTCGATACAATCCCAATCAAAATTCCAACAATCTTCTTTGCAGAAATGAAAAAGCCTTTTTTTTAACATTAGTATTTCCATTTATTTCATGTTAGCAATTTACATACTCATTATTGAACAAAATTGGAATGCAAACAAATATACAAATACCATATGAAGCATTATCAAATAAAATAACTGGCACTAGTGTTATAAGCATATTAATGGACCTGATGAGGTCCTCCTTGAAAAGGGAGAATGCTTTAACTTATTCCAAAGCTACAGTAATCAAAAGAGCAGGTACTGTGTTTCAGGTTCATAGGCTTCTCCAGCAAATATCATAAAATGGGGTGGCTCAAACAATGGGAATTTATTAGCTTACAATTTTTAACCTGGGAAAATGTCCAAGTCAATGCATCATCAAGGCAATTCTTTCTTCCTGAGGGCTGACTGCTGGCAATCCCTGGCTCCTCTGTCACAAGGCAAAGCATATGGTGGCATCTTCTGGTGTCTCCCTTCTCTACTGGGTTTCATTGATTTCAGCTTGTTGCTTTCTTTCTCTCTATTTATTCATTCTATTTATAAAGAGCTCCAGTAATAGGATTAAGAACTATCCTAAATGAGTTGGGACACGCCTTAACTGAAGTAGTTTCATCAAAAAGTCCTCATACAATGGGTTTATACCCACAGGAATGGATTAATTTTAAGAACATGTTTTTTGGGTTACATAAAGTTGCAAACCATCACACTCCATTCTCTGGACCCCAAAATGCATGCTCTTTCCACATACAAAATACATTCATTCCATCACAATATCCCAAAATTCTTAAGTCATTTCAGTAACAATGCTAAGTACAAAGTCTCACCAAAATTGGCTATTGGTATGGACTGTCCTGGAACATAATTCCCCTCTGCCAGTGGGCCTATGGAACCTGGAGAACACCTATCTGCTTCTGATATAAAATGGAGGGACAGGCATAAGATAAACATTTCCATTCCCATAGAAAGAAATTTGAAGGAAAACAGGAGTCTCATGGACCCAAACAATTCTAAAACCCACCAGGGTATACTCAGTTAGATTTCAAGATCTAAGAATGTCTTGTCCTCTGAGCCTGATGGCATGCAGCCCTACCCCTTCCAAGCACTTGCACAGTGGCCATACTCTCACTGAACACTGAGGTGAAGTTTCCACCCTCTGCAAGCATTGGGATGGTGCCCAGACTCTCCCAATCCTCAGGACATAGGTTGTACCCTCTGAGAACACTAGGATGGTGGCCAGACTCACCACAATCGTTGGGCACAGACTCAACCCTCTCAGAACAGTGGGAAGGTGGCCAGACTCTCTGCAATCCCTAGGGCATAGGCTCTACCCTCTTAGAATACTGGGGTGACAGCACTTTTCCTGAACAATGGGGTAGAAAGCCACCCTCTCCAAGTGCTGGGGTAGCCTCACCCTTTTCACATACATGAGTGAGCCTGCTCTCATGGCCCAAAAAGATGTCTTTATTTCAATACCTCAGCTTCCATGTTTCTGCCTGGTGGAAATTTTCCCTTCAATGTTTTTTTTTTTTTTTTTTTCTGTCCCTTTAAGTCCAGGCTGACAGTGATTCTGTTCATAAAGATCTCACAAAAAACTTGTCAGTTTTACATGTAGTACAGAGTAGCCCATTCCATTAGACTGTAGGATCTTCCACAGATTCTTTCTGGATAACTGCATTTCCGATCCTGACTTGTGCCAAAATGATGGACTACTCCATGCCTTCACATGGAGCACTATTCTCTGGGAGCTCATTTTCAGGAAACTCTGAAGTTTTGAAACCATCAATTTGTAGTTTCTTTGTGCTGGGGAATTCAGTTCTTAGCTTATCCCTTTCTTCCCACATTTTACCATAAGCTACAAGGAGAAACATGGCTGCACTTTCTACATTTAGCTATAAATCTCTCAATTCTGCCTTCCATCCAACATCAAAACTCGATTTTGCCAAGTCTACTGCCACTTTAAAGCAAGGATTGCCTTTCCTCCAGTTTCCAATAGCACATTCATCATTTAAATCTAAGGCTTCATTGGAAATAACTTAAGCATCTATATTTCTACCAACAGTCTCCTTAGAGCAATCTTTTTTCCTATCAAGCACCTCATAATTCTAGTTTCAATCCACTACCCAATTCCAAAGCCATTTCCACATTTTTGGTACTTGCAATAGCAGTACCCCACTCTAGCCAGAGACTTTAGGAATGAAGGTGTGGGTCTTCCCAGCAGGCAAAGAACCATGGTCATCTGTGGTGCTTGTTGAGGGTAAAGGGAATATGGAATGGGTAGTGGAAGAAGGTAGACATAAAAATGAGCCACAACCATGTGACCAGTTACAGAATTGAGGACTGTAATGGTTATGAATATTTCTTCCTTTTTTTTTGTATGTATGTTTGTGTATGTACATAAAGCAAGCAAATATCTTTTTTTCTTCCCTATCTTATCCCCTTATCATATGACATAAGTGTATTGGCTTTGTGTACTTGTATTTAAGTTATAGGATATCAACTTTAAGTGTGACTATTGCTCAAGGAATTGCACCCTATTCTGGAGAGAGTTAATGCCTTTCCTGTTGTATGCAAGACTGTTGAATATTGTTAGGCAAAAATATGACCGTTCTTGTTCTTATTTAGAGATTAAATATGGTTTAAGGAGAGGTGTAGTGCTCTATGACAAGGAGTAGACTGTGATGGTTAAGTTCATGTGTCAAGTTGTTTGGTCAAGCAAGCACTGACCTGCTTGTTAGTGTGAGGATATTTTTTGGACTTAAATCTTCAGTAAATCGATTGCATCTTTAGCTGATTACATTGACAATCAACTGGGGAGATTGCCTTCAATAATGAGAGAAGTCTCATCTAACCAGTTGAAGGCTTTAAAAGGAGGAGTGATGACTTCAGCAGTCAGAAGAAAGAATTTCCATCTCTACTTCTGCCAGCCAACTTCTCTTAGGGAATTCACTGAAAATCTTCATTGGAGTTCCCAGCTTGCAGCCGGCCCTATGGAATTTGAACTTGCTCATCACCACAGTCATGTGAGACAATTCTTATAATAATCTCATAATATTTATGATATTCTCCAGTAGGTTCTGTTCCCCTAGAGAACCCTTACTAATGCATACTGGCACAATTTTTATGTATGGTGTGAGTAATGCATACTCACATCATATATAAAAATTAACTCAAAGTGGATCAAAAACTGGAAGAAACTGTAGGGAAGCATCTGCAGGACCTTGTGTTAGGGAATAGTCTCTTTACTTCCAACGCACAAGCAAGAAAAGAAAAAGTAGATAAATGGAACCTTATCAAAAATAAAACTTTTGTGCTTTATCCTAAAAGTAAAAAGTAAAAACCTACTCAGTGATAGAAAATATTTGGAAACCACACATCAGATAAGGGTTTAATATCCAGCATATATAAGTAAATCCTTCAACTCAGCAACAAAAGACAATCCAATAAAAAAATGGGCAAAAATCTTGAATAGACATTTCTACAAAGAAGATATAAAAATGGCCATTAAGCACATGAAAAGATGCTCAACATTATTAGCCATAAGGGAAATGCAAATCAAAACCAAAATGAGATACCATTCCACACCCACTAGAATGGCTACTATTAAAGAGAAAATTCCAAGTGTTGGAGAGGATGCAGAGAAATAGGAACACTCATACATTGCTGGTGGAAAGGGAAAAGGGGGCAGCCACTGTAGGAGACAGTTTGACAGTTCCATAGAAAATTAAGTATAGAATTACCATATGACACAGCAATCCCAATTCTAGTTAAATACCCAAAAGAATTGAAAGCAAGAATTCAAGCAGTGTGTGCAATAGCAGCATTATTCACAATTGCCAAAAAGATGGAAACAACCCAAGTGTCCATCAACTAATGAATGGATAAACAAACTGTGGAATATACATACAATGGAATATTATTCATCTGTAGAAATGAATGAAGTTCAGATATAGTCAACAACACTGATGAACCTTGAAGACATGTTAAGCGAACTAAGTCAGGCACAAAAGGACAAACATTGTTTGATATCACTGATATGAAATAATTAGAATAAGCAAACTTATAGAGTCAGAATCTAGAATATAGTTTACCTGGGGATGTGGTGAGGGTAGGGAATAGGGAGTTAAGGCTTAAAATGTACAGAGCTTCTATTTGGGATGATGGAAAAGTTTTGATAAAGGATGGTGATGATGGTAGCACAATATTGTGACTCTAATTAACAGCACTGAATTATATATATGAATGTGGTTAAAAGGGGAATTTTTAGGTTGTATATATGGTACTAGAATACAATAAAAAAAAAATACATGTAACTGCACAACACAAACGTGAACCCTAAGTTAAACCATGGACTATAGTTAATTTTCCATATATTTATAAAATGTGCTTTCATGAACTGTAACAAATGTTCCATATCAAAGCAAAGTGTTACTAATAGGGTTGTATATGGAAATCCCATATTTTATGCATGATTGTTTTGTAAACCACAACTTGTCTTAAAAAAAAAAAGGGGGGTTAATGATTAAACAATTCCAAACTCGGAAAACTTTAAGAGTCAGTGGACCTTCTAACACTGGATATATCCAATTAGCAATTAAACAACCATTTGTCAAGGACTCATACATAGAATATACATGGGAATCGTTGACCTCTCATGTCCCTAATAACTGAGATTCCAAGATTTGTTAATTCCAAGTGGAAATGGAGATGATTTCCAGTTTATTCCTGTAGTCTAGAAAACAGTAAACTGTTTTATATGTGTTATCCTATGTTAGGCTCAGACCTCAAATAATAGCTTTTTAAGATTCCCTTCTGTGCCATCTCTCTGATTGAACATCTCACAGGCAGAGTTCTAGAAATAAAATGTCTTCTCTCTCTGCTTTGTGAACATTAATTTTCATGTATATTTGTTACAGTTCAAAACCTAGAATAATGCCCTGTAAACAGGGAATAGCTATTAGCACATTAATTAGGATTCTCTTATGGTCCTATTGAGAGAGAATTATTTGTTAGATTAAATCCTGTGCCCTGAGAACTCCAATTTTCACATTGAGTCAGAGCCCCTGTTACAACTGCAAACTATAGTTCATACAAAAGCACATTCTCATATATTTTCTGTATTTAACTATAGTGCCTCAAACTTGGAGATACAAATGACTTATAAAGAATGAAAGAAGACACTAAAAAGCGATCCTTGGAGTTGGCAATAGGAATGTAAATAGGCCTGTGTTAGCAAATTTACTAAGAGTTTTTCTTACGTAAGTGCTTGAAAATAAATAAGTGTATTTCTTTTTCAAGTCTATACAAGCCAGCTCTTATTTAAAATTGTCTTGATTCCCCAAATGCTAGTCTCTGAAATAAGGACAATGTAAGTATTTTTCTCTAAATTAGATTGTGCATGATGAAATTTTATGCCCTGCAGTTATCTTAATGGCCATGGTCATCCAGAGGAAACTCAGTTCTCGTTATTCAATCTGTGCTTCTGTTGACACCTGTGTTAACTTTATATCACTCTCTGTTTCTAGGGAAATAAGCTTCTGAGAGCTGGTTCCCCTTGGACAGGTTTACCTAGCTAAGCAGAGAGGCAAGTTTCAAGTTGTCATTCAGCTTTCTAAGAACCCTGTTGCATGTTATGGAGGTACAAGAATTTGTGTAGTGCATTCTTCTATTCAACTTGAATAGAAATGCATTGCTGAACTCCCTAGGATGGGAAATCAATATTCTTTCCATTATTGAGTGGATATCCACCCACTGAGACAATGCCCAATGAACACTTGAACGTATTCATATGCCTTAGACTCATGCCCCAGGTAAACCCCTTCTCATGTACCACTCCATGACTGACACCCTGGACCAGTGATCCTCCCCCATCACTGTTGTGACCTGTCTGTGACCCAAAACCTCTCCAAAAATGAAGCCAACAAAATAACCAAATAAAATTAATAGGAAAATGAAATAATTTTTAAAATAACCAATAAAATATTTTTTAAAAAATTTAAATCCCCTGAGTGCAAAGGCAGTGCCTAGTGAAGGAAGACAGACCATTACACCAGGCCCTTAATATTGATGATTGTATTTATGAATCTTTTCTTGTGAAATTGAAACTTAGCATAGTATTATATATTGGCTAAAAGTTACCTCCTGAAAGCCTCCTTGTTGCTCAAATGTGGCCTCTCTCTAAGCCAAACTCAGCATATAAATGCACTACCTTCCTCCCAGCGTGGGACATGACTCCTGGGGATGAGCCTTCTTGGCACCGAGGGATAATTACCAAGTGCCAACTAGCAATGCATCTGGAAAAAGACCTTGACCAAAAGGGGGAAATGGTAAATACAAATGAGTTTTTATGGCTAAGAGATTTCAAAGTGAGTCAGGAGGTCATTCCAGAGGTTACGCTTATGCAAGTCTCAGCAGGATCTCATTGACTGCCACAGTAAACAGTGCCTCAAATAGTGGGGCTCCTGAGGGCTCTAGATACATACAGAAACTATAAGCAGGGCAGACAGCTCAGGAATTCCGCACCCTGTCAGTGGATCTTACTTTGAAATTCATGCTCCCCTGCATAACAGAGTTAGACTGATTTATAGGTTCTCTACACATGACTCTTCTGACCCTTTTATTTGAACCTATGGTTAGCACTATACTTGATAAATATATGTCCCAGAGACTTATATCTTTGATCCATCCATGTGCCAGTTGAGCCCTGAATTTCAGCAGAGTTGCAGCACCTACTCTCCTGTTCATTGGACTTACCCAGGACAACTAACAAGATGATGATGGACAATGCCCATCCCAAGGAACAGAGAGTGTCTCCAGCTGCAAGTAAGATAGTTCCATCCATCTGCTCCATGGGTTATAACCTTCCTCTCAATTGGAAGCAGAGTGGGCATCACCAACCCCAAATCCTCAAGATTGGGGAATGAACAATGGACTAAAGTAGACTTATTATTATTCTAATATAGACTTATTATTCTAGCAATGAAAGAAGTCTTATCATTGATATAAAGGCAGTGGCCACCAGAGGTTCTGAGGGATGGGAGAGAGAAGAATAGGTGTAATATGGGGGCATTTTGGGACATTGGAGTTGTCCTGCACTACATTGCAGTGATGTATACAGGCCATTATATATTTTTTATAACCTACAAAATTGTGCGGGACAGAGTATAAACTATAACATAATCCATGGTTAGTAGCAATACTTCAATATGTGCTCATCAATTGTAACAAGTGTACCACACTAATGAAGAATGTTGTTGAAGTGGGAATGCATGGGAGAGGGAGGGAGTGGGGCATATGCAACTCCCTTATATTTTTTATGTAACATTTATGTAATCTAAAGTTATTTAAAAATAAAAAAGAATTAGTATTTTAAAAAACAAACAACAACAAAGAAATGCATTGCCTGTTCTGTCCCTCTCTGCTATGCCCCTGGCCCAACATTGCTGCTGGTGTGCTAACTATGAACAGAGACACAAGACACATCCATTCTCAATCATCACTTGCTTTCCTTTCTTGTTACTTTGTTTTTCTAGCAAGATGTGCTATGGATATGGTTTAACCCTCATCCAACAAAAAGAATAAATCTACTGGATGGTTCTCTACAACTACAGCAACTAATCAAACACAAGTTTAGTAGCTATCATAAAAAATAATGGAATTAGGTAGAAATGAAGGTGAAACAAAGAAGAGAAAGGATTTTAAGCTTTGCAGACCCAAAAAATTCCTTATAGCCAGTGACTCTCTAAGAAAGGAAGGCAATAATGACAAAAAAAGTAACTATTTGTTATTATTTAATATTGTACTTTGTGCAGGACATTTTGCTAGGTAATTTAGAAACACAATGTTATTTAATCTATGGATCCACTTTTTTCAATGGGTGATAATATTCCCATTTTATAGAGATATAAACTGAGGCCCAGAGAGATTAAATGACGTTGCCAACAAGATGATGATAGAGTTGGTATCTGAGCCCAGGAACTTTGTACTCTGAATTCCATCCATCAATTCCTGCTTCAATCCCTCCTCCTATTTCAATTGTTTAATACCAACACCAGTGAAATAAAAGAGACAGAATAAGAGCTGAAAATCTAAACTCCCACAATCTTTAAAAATATTATCAAATTCATCAACTGTGCTATCGAGGCCATAGTGAGACTTCTAACAGGAATATTGTTATAAAGGAACAAGGTGTAAGAGAAAGAGAACCACCACAAAAATGGAAGTAAGAGCAACTACTAATACCCTCTAATTTGAAGAGTCACTCCCAAAATAGACCTCTTCTTTCTGCCTTCCTAGGTGAAAATTTGTCCATGTTTTACTTCTCAGAATCTTACTACCCCTTCTTAGGTTTAGGAAATTCTTCATCTTATGAGTCTTGTATAAAGCACAGCCTTCTTCACACCATAGAAGCTGCAAAAGCTAGATACTCACTTTACCAATCTTCCTTGCAGCCAGTTCTTGGACACTAGACATGGGCTCAGATAATAATAGAGTCTTCTAGTATTTTAAACAGGGAATTAATAACCCAGAAAAGGAGCGATAGTAGAAAATTATTTCCTTTTGTCATGACTGTCGTAGAGACATCCAATGACCAGGGCAACAATAGAAGCAATGTCTGCAATAGCATCCAGGGCCAGGAGCACAAACGGTGACATCCAGTGATCTGTGTGAGGGCAGCAGTAACCTCACTGGACTGGTCCACCTTGTCAGAAGTTCTGACTGCTGCCTACCTCTTTTTATTTCTGCCTGATTTCTGAGTCTGGTACTCCAGTGTTCTTGATAATCCTAGGAGCCACCTAATATTCTAGCAATAAATTGGCCTGTTGTAAATCAATCATTTTTATTTCTATTGCCAGGAATAAATAGCCCTAATTAATATGCTCACCTTCAGCCTTTGAAGTATGTCAGATTTTTCCTATGAGACTTTTACATCAAGAACTCCTAATTATCAACCAATGTCTTAAGTAAAAGTGGTGACCTATACTTCCAGATATCCATGGAATTAGCATATTAAATTCCCTGTCAGAAATCAAGTAGGTTAAAAGTGGGATATGACCCTGAGCAGAATGTGGGTATCATCTGGGGAAGAGAGAGCCAAGTGGCTGGCTGGTCCAGTGAAGGAAAGAAGACCACAGTAAGTTCTAGACAGAACCCATAGCTCACATTCTAAAGCAGGCCTAAGTCTTTATACTCAAGTCCTTAATTCTGAAAGGTTGTACTTCCATCACCAAGAAATATATTTTCTGCAGAAAAAAGAAGCAGCGATAGCACTATCATCAAAAATATCATCACAACATATTGAACATTTATTCTCCAAACATCCATTAAGTTTGTTAATGGTCACAATAGTTCCATAAGGAAGTAATGTAATTATCCCAATTTTATAGATTAGGAATCTGAGGCTTCAGAAAGGCCAAAACTTGTACAAGTTACTCAGCCAGTAAAGAACAGAGCTGAGATTAGAACTTGAGTAGTAATAATCATTGCAACTTTATTACTCTTCCTAAAGGAAGAAAGGAGATAGGAGGATCTTCTCAATACATAACACGGGAACTTCTCCTCTGGAAATCCTGTATTAGAGCTTCCCATTCACCAAGGACTCTTCATAGACAAGGTAAAAAAGAGATAGAGCCCTACCTGTCTTTCCAGATTTCTCATAACTGATCCCACTGATCCATTCAAATCCTGCCTACCACACTCATTTCCTCTCTGTTTATTTGCTCACACTATTCTCTCATCACTCTTACCTTCCTTATCTTTACTCTGCAAATCTTACATATCCTTCAAGGTTTAACTTGAATATTCCAATTTTTCACAAAGCTTTGTACCTGATATTTGTAACCTCTCAAAAGTCTCTTCCATCTCCTGGAAGCATTTCTCATTTGTACTACTTATTTGATATTAAAACACACATTTAATGCCATTTTTATCAGGTAACACTATATTTACATAACTGACCTGCATTCAATTATGTGACAATCCACTTTTATTAGTTTTATAAATATTTAATTTTGGAAAAATTATACATTCACAAGAAGTTCCAAAGAAATATGCAAGGAAATCCAATATAGCCTCCCCCGATTTTAACATCTTGCATAACTATAGTACAATATCAAACCAGATAACTGACGTTGGGAAAGCCATGCACTAAACTCATCCCATAAACCAATATCTGCCTCTGGGAAAAAAGATTTCCAATTTTCATTGTCAGTGAGCTTGCTCCTGCATGAAAATCCCAGGAGGTAGCTGATTACTGTTGTCTCGTGGACTTTAGCTATGACATATTTGGAGAAAACAGCCTGATACATATGTAGCTCATTTTTGCTGTAGCACTGGATATGAGCCATAGACCAGGAAATTCACATTGTTGAACCAATATCAAGATGGAATTCATGGTTACATGAGATGTGCTCATGAACCAGCATGTACTACTGGGAGCTTTCTCTCTGTCAGCTCCCAGAAAAAGGTGCTATAGAAAATAAGGGAAAGAAAGAAGGCTGTCTTGTGAAAAGAATATCACCTTTGGAAATCTAGAGTACGAATCCTGAATATACTGACTCTATCTTAGTAGCTGTGGCATTGTGCAAGGCATCTAACTTCTCTGAGCTCATATCCGCACAACAGGGATACTAATGACATCTTTATATAATTGTTTAAAGTTTTGCTTTCAAGAATGTACAAAAAGGACTGATTTAATAAGTTCTTAATAAATGTGGGTTTGATTATTTTTAGTCAATGTAAAAAATACAAAAAAGCTATGGACTCAGCCTTAATAAAGTTCTCATTTATCTAAAGAGACAATATTATTTAGAGATTAACAGAAATATGAAATCAAGTGTTGAGTGGAATTATATTTTATCAATCACATTTTTAAATGTTGGCTTTAGTTTTGTTTTTTAATCAGTCCTTATTTTCTCCATAAGTTTTAAACAGCTGCTTAGTTTACAAAATATTTAACACATTTATAATTCCAGGGCTAGATTTCAAAATAGATTTTTTATTTGGCTGGCATTACAAAAGGCTTAGGTTCTCCTATCTACCAATTAGCCCTTCAGAAATGTTCCTTTTGAATTTCTGTATCTTTTGATTATTCATAAAATTTTCCTTGTTGTACAATGTGCAATGTGACTCTTTACATCAATAGAACACTACTATGTCTTTGGTCCCTTCCAGCTTTTCAAGGCAAATGATATCTTGGATAATTGAGCCTATTCATTTTATGATTAAAACTCCATGTGACAATGAATTGAAGATAATAATCCACATAATCTTTGGAATCATTTTCTTAAATTTATTTTTGGAAACAATTATAGATTCACAGGAAGTTGCCTAAGAAATGCACAGGAAGGTCCTGTGCACACTTCACCCAGTTTCTCCCAGTGATAACAGGTTTCGGAGCCTTCAAAACCATGAAATTGACCATGGTAAAATCCACTGATTTTATCCAGATTTCACAAGTTTCACATGCACTCATTCCCACATGTGTGTGTGTAGTAGTTTTATGTAATTTATCACATATGTAGTTTTATGTAATCCACAGTACAATCAACTACAGAACTGTTCATCACAAGTCTCTTCTTGGTAGCCACATCTATTCCCCTCCCCCAGTCCCTAGGCCCTGAGGACAATTAATCTGTTTCCCATGTCTCTAATTTTATTATTTCAATCATGTTATTTAAATAGAATCATACAGTGTATAAAATTTTGAGATTGTCTGTTTTAACTCAGAATAATCCCCTAGAAATTCATTCAGGCTCTTTCTTGTATCAAGAGTTGGCTCCTTTTTATTGATGCATAATATTTCATGATATGAATATAGCACATTTTCTTTACTTATTCATCAATTTAAGGATATTTCAGTGTTTCCAATTATTGGCTATTGGAATAAAGCTGCTCTGAACATTCATGTATAGGTTTTTGTGTGAACATAAATGTTCATTTCTCTGGGATAAAAGCCCAAACATACAATTGCTAAGTCATATGGGAAGTTTTCAGTTTTATAAGAAACTCCCAAACTATTTTCTTGAATAACTTTAACATTTTACATTCCCATCAGAGAAGTATGAGCAATTGAGCTTCTCCACATTGTTGTCAGTATTTGGTTCATCACTATTTTTTATTATATCCATTTTAATAGCTGGGTAGTGATATCTCATTGTGGTTTTAATTTGCATTTCCATAAAGGTTAACTATGTTTAACATCTTTTCATTTGCTTATTTGTCTGCATGCCCTCTTTGGTGAAATGTCTGTTCATGTAATTTGCCCATTTTATAATTGAACTATTTTGTTATTGTTAAGTTTTGAGAGTTCTTTATATATTCTACATACAAAGTCTTTCTTGGATGTATGGTTTGCAAATATTTTCTTTGAATTTGCACCATGTCTTTTCATCCTCTTCAGATTTATTCACTGAAAACAAGGTTTTACTTTTGATGAGGTCCAATTTGTCATTTTTCTTTTTATAGATTGTGGTTTGGTGTCAAGTCTAAAACTCTTTGCCTGGTCCTTTGTCCTGAAGGTATTCTCCAACATTTCTTTTAAAGGTTTTATAGTTTTATGTTTTTAATCCATTTTGAGTTAAACATGTATGAAGTGTAAGGTTTAAGAAGAGATTCTTTTTTTCCCGTGTGGATATCCAATTGCTTTAGTATCATTTGTTGAAAAACTATCATTCCTCTACTGAGCTGAAATAAAATTAGTTGAGCATAGGTTTGTGCATCTATTTCTGGATTGTCTATTCTTTTCCACTGATTTATGTGTTTTTCCGTCTACCAATACCACACTCTCCTGATTACTGCTGCTATATAGTAAGCCTTAATATTGGGTAGAGTAGTTCTTCCCACTTTATTCTATTTTTTCAAAATTGTTTTAGCTCTTCTATGTACTTTGCCTTTCCACATAAATTTTAGAATAAGCTCATCTATGCCAAATAAAAAAAAAAAAAATGGGAGGCTGTGAAAGCAATTGTTTTAATCCTATAGATCAATTTGGGGAAAATTGACATCTTTATTATGCTGTGGTGTCCAATCCACGAACACAGACTTCCCAATTATTTAAGTCTTCTTTGATTTATTTCCTCATCATTTTGTAATATTCAGCCTGCAGATCTATACATGTTTTGCTAGATTTATGCCTAAGTATTTGATTTGCTTTGGAGCAAGTTATTAATGGTATTGCATTTTATATTTATTTTCAATAGTTCATGTTTAGTATATAAAAATGCAATGATTTTGCATGTTGATCCCATAGTCTGCAGCCTTGCTGAACTCATTTATTAGTTCTAGGAGATTTTTTTAGCAGAATCTTTGAGATATTCTACGTAAAAAATCATGACATCTGTAAATAGAAACAGTTTCATATCTTCCTTTCCAATCTGTATGCCTTTTATTTCTTTTTCTTGCTTTATTGCACTTGTTAGAACTTTTAGTATTATGTTAAATAAGAGTAATGAAAATGAATATTCTTGTCTTCTTCTAACTTAAAGGGAAAGCATTCAGTATTTCACCATTAAATGGATGCTAGCTATACTTCTCAG
>JAQZBX010031292.1:0-26395 GCA_029593785.1 Cabassous unicinctus | reverse complement strand
CCCCCTCGGTGTTTTGCGCTCGCTGTCTGCTCTCTGTGTGTTCTTCTGTGTCTGCTTGTCTTCTCTTTAGGCAGCACCAGGAACCGATCCTGGGACCTTCTGGAGTAGGAGAGAGGCGCTCAATCTCTTGCACCACCTCAGCTTCCTGGTCTACTGCATCTCTTATTGTCTCTTCTCTGAGTCTCTTTTTGTTGCATCATCTCGCTGCACCAGCTCTCTACGCAGGCCAGCACTCCGCGTGGGCCAGCTCTCCGCGCAGGCCAGCTCGCTGCATGGGCCAGCCTGCCTTTCACTAGGAGGCCCCGAGAATCGAACCCTGGACCTCCTATAAGGTAGACGGGAGCCCAGTCACTCGAGCCACATCCATTTCCCTAGATAGGCTTTCTTTAAATATTTAGTTATTCCCTTTTATCTCCCCATTTTTCACATAAGAAAATGGAGGTCATGGGAGTGGGGAATTAACTTGGGCAAGGTAGCTGGCTCTTTGTTGATGGGTTTCGAGTACAAATCTAGGTCAGAAGTAGAACAGAAGGAGGCGTTGGCACGCCCAGCTCCACATCCCACCTCACCCCCACCCGCAGCGTTTGCACTTGGCGCGGCGGTGGATTTCTTGCAGCTGATCTATAACGTGTCATTCAGGCGACACCAACAAACAAGGGCGGCCACTGGCAAATTGACCCGTGGGCGACTTCTCGTGCACCAATCAAAAGGGATGCTTGCGTGTGGGCTTAAGAGGACCCTGGGTTGTCCCAAGAGCTCACCTTGTGACAATATTGACAGAGCCAGTGCCCCCACCTCGTAGAACTCCAGCGTACACATGCGGGGAGAGCAAGCCCATCCTCTCTCACTGGGAGAATAAGTGTAAGGAATTAAGGAGACTCTGATTAAACAAACAGATGTTTTTAGTCGGCAATGGAAGTGTCAACATGATCCTAATTAATGAATGTGTTAATGGCTGTTCTCTGTTTGAAGACAATAGTCACCGCTTTCTAGATGTATCCACAATGACTCACAGGGCACGCGCACACACATGCATCCACGGAGCCTGCAAGGGAGCAGGTATAGAGAGAGGCCCACAGGCAGCCCCAGGGACCGGGCCGTGTACTCCCCAAAGGGACCCGCAATGGCAGAGAGTCGCACACACGTGCAGTGAGCCTGCAGGCCGGGCGCACGTACATTCAGCGATTATGCAGGACACTTGGGGACAGAGGACACTGGAGCACACGTGTGAATACACACTCACACACACACAACATCCATGCAAGACACACATACAACACAACTGCACACAGCACATACCACAGTGCACCCCAACATGCATACAACAAATACAATATTTACCCCATCCCCACTGCCCTCACAAAACACACACACACAACATACGCAGCACATAGACAAGGCTCGCATGATACAGCCAAACCACACACACAAAGATGAACAATGAGCACTCAATAAACAGAGCACACCCCAAACACATCCAACAAACAGCGCACAGGACATAACGCAACACACAAAACATACACAATGCACCCACAGAACACAAAAACATACAACATCGCACAGAATGCACATCACACACACTCAACACACACATACAACACACCTTTACACACACAGGACCCCAACACAGAGCCTGTGGTCCACAAAACACTAATCTGCCCACTAAGGCAGCACACACACTCACACACATGTTTAGTATCAATAGCAATAATAGTCACTGCCCCCCCCATGCACCAGGCTCAACAGGAAGCCATAAAAATACAGAAATGAAAGGGTGGAGGCTCTTCCCTCAAGGGTATGCCAAGCTCAGAGAGAAATCCAAGTACTTCCCTGTGAGATGCATCAAGAGAATTTCTCAGCATCATTGATATGCTTGTGTTTGCATATATTTCCACTGATATTTCCATCGTGTGGCATATATAAGCAAATATACGCATATATTTGCTTACTGTGGAGCAATCGTGTTCAAATATATGGAGGAGTTGGGTTGTTACCACTCAGTGATCTTTTTTTTATAAAGATGCCTGAGGGGTGGGGGAAATCACTCTTTAATTCCTACTTTAATTATCCTTAGCAAGGGTCTCGTTTTATCTCAAAGTTTCTGGGAAGTTAAACCAAACAGGTCTCCCTTTTTACCTAGTCTGCTAGGAAGCTCAGAGCTAAATCTGTGATCCACACACGGTAGGGTTGGGGAGTTGGTCTTCATAGCACAAACTTCTGAGCATTACACCTGGCTCCATTTTATGTCCCTACATGTATTTTCTGTTTTCCTTTCATTCGACTTCTAAAATACATTTGTAAATGACCTCAAGTTCTTTCAGGAGCCATATGGGGATAGGAAGAAAGGTAGATTATAGTTGGCTAGATGTATTTGGGCAGTCTAGCTGCTGTAACAACCAGCCTCCAATTCTCAATGGCTCATCACAACAAAGGTTTATTGCTTGTTCACAACCCAGTCCAATGTGGGTTGGCAGGAAGTGGGGTCACTTCTCGACATAGTCATTCAGGGACCCCAGCGTTTCTCTAGGGGTCCTCTTAGGGGATCCCCTGCTTCCTGCAGGCTGTCCTACCAGCAAAGAGAGAAATTGGAGGATCCTGAAAGAGGCTCAATGGCCAAACTTAAAGGCAGTCAGCTTCACTTCTGTCCCCATTCCATTGGCCAGAACTCAGTCACATGGTCTCACCGCACTGCAAGGGAGCCTGGGAAATGTAGTCTTCCTATGTGCCGAGGAGAGAAATGAAGGGATTGATGAACTCAAAGCATTATCTGAGCTATAACCAATCTTAGTGCAGTGAGATCACCGTGAAACGAGCTCTCATTCGGATGAAAGATATTTACTGCCAACCTTCTAAGTCCAAGGCTCGATGCTAGGCACTTTGGGATAGGGCTAAAAGGATGAAACAGAAACCATCTCTGGAGTCAGCCACTCTGTGCAGAGAAAGAATGCTGATCAAAAATAGGCCAAAACTGGTCCTGGATTCAATCCCCATCACCTCCTAAAAGAAAAAAGAAAATAGTCAAAATGTTAACGTCGGCCATCCTCAAGATGCGAGGTTGTGGTTTCAGACGGTTTCCATTTTATTTGTGCTTTTTTGTGATTCTAAATTGTCTTCAAGGAATATGTACTATGTTTTTGATGTAAATGCAATACACATCCATGAAAGTACCCAGAACACACATGTACAGCTTGGGGAAAAAAATGGTCCACCTATGAAAACTCATCCAGCTTTAGACATGGAATGTTGCCATTCCCCCAGAGACCCTCCCTTGCGTCCCTCTCAGTGATTACTTTCCCACTCCCAGCAAGAGGTCAAAATTAGCCTGACTTCTAACACTACAGTTTGGCTTCTCCTGTTTTTGTTTTTATACTTATATAAATGAGATCACATGGAAGACAAACATTTAAAGCACAAGAAAAAAAGAAGTAGGGTCCTAGCCTAAAGGTATACCTAAATCCTTACCCTGGCACCCAGTAGGACCTCAGGACTGACATTAGGACCCAGGGCCACGTCCAGAGGAGGGAGGGATGGCCTCCAACGGGCGAGAAGGGGAAGTCTCCGTGACTACTAACCCCTGAGCTGGACATGGAAGACAAACCAACTCTGCATCTACAGACAGACTGACAGGCAGACGGGGCATACCGACCCATCTGGAAAAATTAACAGAGGTGTGAAATGGTGAAGCATGGGGTGGTTGTGGAGAACAGTGAAGCGTTCCTTCTGGCCATAGATTGGGATGCAACATGGCATCGGTGGGTCTACACGGTGGAAAGAAAAGCAGTACGGGACATAAGAGAGCCTTGAGTGTCACATGCAAGAATTCTCTCGAGACTCCACCATCTTTTCATTGTCTGATATTGATTGAGTGCTGAAAACTGGGCTCAGTGCCTCAATGCAATCATGTTATCAATTTCCACAGCTGTGCTACATTGCTAGGTGCTACTGGGATCCAAACTTTACAGAAATGGGTACCGGTCTCAAGAGGCCAGTAACCCACCAAGTTCACACAGAGAGGAAGTGGCACCATGGGTATCTGAAACGGCACTTTCTTAACTGCCATCCCCTGGGGCCCCCAAAATAAGACTCCCTACGGTGTTTTCGTCATCGCTTTGGCAAACCGGGCTAGATAATGGAAGGAAACCTAGGACAGGGGTAACTAGCTCAAGCCTCACAGGCAGCCACAGGTGGACAATTCAATCCCCAGCCTTTTTCCATATAGCCCATGAGACGCACTTAAACTTGAAACTCATTTTTCTCGCCAGTAAAATAGAGCTAACACTGCCTCCATTCCAGGGTTGCTGCAAGGTGCTACACAGGCTGTGACATGTATGTCATTTAGCCCAATGCCTAGCGCACAGTAGGGCCGACATACGCAGCACCCATGAGTATTATTGTTGCCGTCGTGCTGTTGTTATTTTTTTTTAAGGGATGGAGGAGTCAGGGAGCAGCCTGTCCCACTAGTCAGGAGACAAGTAATTTGGGAAGGCTCTAGCAGAGACCACGGAGAGGGACAGCTGTGAGGGAGATTAAGGAAATTCACGCAGAATATATGTACGTCTGCTACGTATGGCACATTTGGCAAAGAGAGTATTGGGATGGATACGCTCTTCCCCAGAAAGATGTGAATGGCATTTGGCATCGTTTGCTGTTAAAGCCAGAAACAGCCCTATGTGTGTGTCTCTGTGTGTTTCATGCAAATGCGGGTGCGTGTACATGGAAATCACACAGGGCTTGAGAGAACAAAGAGAGTGGCAGGCTGCCCCCACGGAAGAAGCCGGGCCACTGGGGGCCAGGAGGGGCTGGAGTATGGTTTCAAGGTCACTCTTCTTGTACGTTGAACCAGAACCTGGCACTTGGCCTCAGTGGCCTGGTCTATGAAGTAGGGCTCAGATGAGCTTACCTGCCTTGACTTTGACTTTTTTTTTTTAGGAGGTACAGGGATTCGAACACAGGACCTCATACATAGGAAGCAGGTGCTCAACTAGAGCTGCATTCACTCCACAATGAGAGTTGTGTTTTTTTGTTTTGTTTTGTTTTGTTTTAAGAAGGGACAGGAGATCGAACCCAGGATCTCGTACATGGGAAGCAGGCGCTCAACCACTTGAGCTACATCCACGCCCCTGCCTTGACTTTTGAGGTCCCTAGCAGCAACAAGATCTATTGTCTTGGGCCAATGCAAAGGGAGGGTGTGTCCAAATAGAGGAAGTGCGATTCTGAAATTCTAAGCAGGGACTTCGGCTCCTCAAAATTCAGAGGAAGTGAGGGAAATGGAGGGTTGATGTTGGCCAAAGACAGTTTCTCAAGGAGACCAGGAAAGAGAAAGCACAAACTCTGAGAAATGACCAGAAACATCCAGAGCTGGCAAACAGCAGACCCCGCGGCCCTTCCCCAGCCTGAAGTCTCCTGCCCACAGCTCCTCCGTCTCCATTCACCCCCTGCCTCTGTCTTAATTCCCTGCACTCTAATGGATCAGCTGACAACAGCAAAATAAGAGCCAAGACAGTGTCCCCTCCCCAAGACTCTCCTCTACATAGAGGACCCTCTGTTCCAAAACCCCTTAATAATTCCAAAACTTATGCCCAGCATCAAACTTCAGGGAACGTCATCTAGAGGGCGAATGATGAGGTGAAAAAAATCCTGGACTTTGGTGTCAGCTTGGTTTGGGTAGCTAGTCCCAGTTTCAGCTTTGTACAGGCCATATGTCTTTGGGGGCTCAATTTCCCCACCTGGGAAATGGGGCTGACAATAAACCTCGCTCCCGGGGAGGGTGTGAAGAGTCACAGCAGTCACCATCCTTGTCAAGAGCCCCCCTCAATCTCAGGCATGGAGCAAGAATTCTCTGTCATTCTGCTGGCACGGTTTTTGTTGCAGGGGGTGGGGTGGGGGAGGGGGACTCACGGTCTCCTCCTGGCTCTCTTTAGCCACACCTCTTTGTTACAGAAAGTCCCTCCTTCAATCAAACACACCCAAACAATTTTTTTTTCCAAAAACGTTTGTCTACCTCTCCATTTCTGTATTAATTTAGGAGAAGATCAAAATAAGACATGGGGAGCTGTGATGCAGTTTCTTTTTTCTTGGTCCACCCTGATGATGTGTAAACAGCAAATTGCAAATTATTTCCTCCTTATTTGTCATCTCCTTAAGCCACCTCCAAGTCCCTCAGCATGAGTAATTGGCTCTGGGACATTCTGTGACAAATGGCTCTGCATAGGTATGTATCGCCAGGGGAACCTTCTCCCAGCTATCTGGTCTTCCCGGAGAGAGGGTAGAGGGGAAGGTGCAGAGGGAAGCTCAGACCTGCACAATCTGGAGGTCTTTTGCCCCCTCCATGGATTCTCCACTGGGGGGCAGGGAAGACCACATACACATAAGCCAAAGAGAGACTCAGGGAAAAAGCCCAAACTTTATTGATCCTCCAGAGCTACTTGCTGTCTCAGAAGCTCTCTTGATTACTGGTGCACAGAGCAAAGAACAGCTCCTCCTAGGTTCCCCAAATCTTGCACCTCCAGAGTCTATCCTTAAATCCTTCTGAAACTCAACCGTCTTTTGGGGGACAAGGAGTGTGGGCAGGTATAGCTGCAAATTCCTGTCTCCTCCAGCCCTGGAGCTTTGCAACTGTGGGCTTAATTTTCTGCCACTGATCGAGCTGTGGAATGCTAGCCAAGGAATCTAATTTCCCTGTGCCCTGTTTCCTTGTCTTTAAAATGGGTATAGTAACAAAGCTCCCCTAAAGGCTGCGGGAGTATGAGATCATGCATGGTAACAGGAGAGCAACTGGCACATGTAGTGCGGGAGTGAGAATTAGAAAAAGGCAACCCCTTCCAGCGGATCCCTTAGAGAATGCACCCCCTTCCTTGGAGTATATGCAATCTTGTGTCAGGGTTTGGTGAGCAGCCCACATGCTGGATTCAGCTCTCACTGGCCCCTTTGGCTGGGAGCTCTTCTGCAGTCCACGCCCTGCACAACTGAACCTGGAGCCCTGCATGTAAAGGACTCAACTAATGCCAGCCTCAAGGTTAGCCCTCAATACACAGCAGCAGTTGTGGCCACGATTATCATATATTACCATATCAATTATTCTGTCTTTTAAGGATCCACCAAGAGCTAAGCACTTTGAAACTCCGTTAACTCTTTACATGTGATGAACCCGCATTACAATCCTATTTCCACTCCTTCCTAGTCAAATATCCTTGAGGAGGTTGCTTATCCAGCCAAAACTCAGCTTCCTCTTCTGTAAAGTAGAAGGTGATAATTCCCACGGTTAGATAATATGTATCTAAAACACCTGCAGGACAAATGACCAATAAGGCAGAGAATTTCCCATTTACTGTTTTTATTTTTCCTCCCATATCTCCCGGCTTAAACTCTAGGGCAGCCCCATCATACACACACCCCCAAAAAATAAAAAATTAAGCTCACTTTTTGGGGAAGTGGGAGGGACTGGTTATTTCTTAAGGGAAAAACAAAATCACCTTATATAATATCCCTGCCAACAAATAAGATTTTAAGGGATTAGGAAATTATTATTACTCTTAAGAAGTTTAAATGTTTTAAACTAAATAAAGTACCTGCAGTCCAGTTCCTGGCACATAATAGGTGTTTAGTGAATATTAATTTCCTTTCCAGCAAAGAAAAAGAGACATCTCCCCATTGCTTTTCTCCTTTAACACAAATATTTGTAGTGAACTTGTCAAGGAGATGGGAAACATTATATCTCAAACCATTTAAGGGAAGACGCTCATCATTCTGAGATACAACCTGTTTGCAGGTAAAGAGCATCACATTTGGAGCCAAGGAACTGGGGGCCCAGTTCCCAAGCCCACCTTGGCTCATTTTGTGACTTTGGATAAGACACAGGCTCTAAGCCTTGTTCTCCCTTTCTGTGAAACTAGGGATAGAGGAAATGAAGGTTAGCAAACATATTACATAGCAGTGGAGCCCTTAATTCTAAACAAGCTTAGGCACTCCTACAGTACATAAATCTGGTAAAAGCAGAGATACTCTGATGGCAGCAAGTTTCAGGGAGGGGCTGCCACTGCCCCCTTCTTCCCATTCCAAAGCACTCTCTCATACCATTTTTAAGAACCCCGGGATTCTGGGAACGCAGTGGGGCAGCCAGTGGACTCAGACCCCTTCCTGCTTAAATATTCCAGGACTAATGCACACGTGCTTTTAAATCCAGTGTCTTGCCACTCAGTTCATCCTGACCTGGTGTGTGTGCATGCGTGTCCACGTGTGCACACACACACGCACACGCCACAAACAAATGCTCAGATAGAAAGCAAAAAAAGAAGTTCCACCAGCCATAAAGGGGAAATTACAAATGCATTTTTCGTTGCCTCCGGCACATTAATAAAACAGATTACCAAACTGGAAGTTAGTAGAAGCAGGGCAGCACGGCAACGATTGGAAGGCGGGGGCGGGGCTGCTTCCTATATGCAGTCATCGGGTTTTCATGGCCCTTCCCATGCTGAGAGAATCTGTCTGCGGCAACTGCTGGGAAGACATGGAGCTCATGCATTAAACATCAGGGGGACCCTCGCGGCATACACTGCGGGCTTGAAGAAGGACGGGGAGGAGGATGCCCTGTGCAGCAGCACAGGCTGGGCCAACCCTTGTGACATGTCCCGGGGGTGGGGGTCAGTGCCCGAGGGCTGGATCCTAGAGATTATTTAATGAGGGCTTGGGAAAATCTCTGAAAATTGAAGGAGGGTGTAAAGTGCAGAAGGCATAAAGATGGGGTGGGGTCTTGAAAACAGGAGGGGGCCACCGGAGTAGCCACACAGGGTCAGTTTGTCTCAGGAGCCATAACAAGTGGTTGCTCTGTGTCGTGAGCTCTGGGCTAGATGCCAGGGTTGGTCCTTGGGGGAAACTGAATCATTGGTCCCAATTCTTCATCCTGCCCTGTGTCCATGGCTTTTGCCACATGATTTTGCAGACTCTCCCCCTACAGGGTTCATCCTTGCACCTTGACTTTGAGCTTGACCATGTGCCTGCCTTTGGCCAATAGCATATAGGTGGAAGGACCAGAGGGTCAGTTCCAGGTAAGCCCTTAAGAGACCCTGTATGTTTCCACTTTTTCTCTTTCACCTCGGCTCTTACCTTGAGAAAAACACGTTTTGGCTAATCTGCTAGTCCACAGAGGGTGGCAAAAGTGTAGAGCCGAGCTATACTCACCCAACGTGCAGCTCGGAGCTTCCCCAGCTGACTTGCAGAATGAACAAGATGAGAAATAAATGCTTATTGTTGTATGCAACTGAGAGTTAGTGGCTATTTGTTACACAGCAATAACTGACTGATAGAGTTGGATATGAAGTCATTTATTTTATTCATGTATTCGTTCATTCATCAAATACTTCCTAAGTGATCCCATACCTGATGTTTTGGTAGACATCAGGGATATTATGGTTAATAAGACATCTGTGAAGATGGGCAGAGATTTCTGATCTATTAAGTCAATGGTTGAGCACTGGTTATGCACTAGGCATGGTGTAAGGCCCTGCATTTGCACTGGCAAACAAAATATATAAGGCCACTGCACTCATAGGGCAAACAATTAAACAGAAAATTTTCCCAAAAAAGCCTCAAGAATAAGGTTGTCTCTTCCATTAAACTAGTTCCCATCCAGTAGAAAATAAGGGAAAGTCAGTCGACCATTACAATACAAAACATTAAATGCTAAAATGAGGTACCTCCAGGCAGCTCAGAGGAAATGCCTCAGAGCAGACAACATCTGAGCTGAGCCCTGGAGGTCAACTCTTTTGGCAGACAAAGAGAGGGAGCACAGGGTGGAGGGCAGGCAGAAGGCACAGCAAGAGCAAAGGTACAGAGGCAGGAAACAACATGGGGTCTCAGGGCCACTTCCACGTAATACTGGAAAATGGAGTCAAAGAGGGAGAGGCAGGAAATGAGAGGCCGTGAGGACCCAGACACGTGGACTTGATCCAAGGAAGGGACATAGGGAGCCATAGAAGGTCTGAGCAGGAGGACACTATTTTAGAATTTTTAGAGGTGGAGTGGCTGGAGTGAGACCAGAGGCAGGGGAGAGAGGAGGAACCCGGGGAGATGAGACCCACACTGGGACAATGTGGAGATGAGAAATGGCCCCAATCTTGGAATCATGGAATCAGAGAATTGTGCAGCTGGCCATCAAGTTCCATCGACAACTTTTGCACAAACTGGATCTTAGGGAGGATGGGTGACATACCTCCAAGTCTCACAGCAGGTGAGCTTAGGGCTCAGGACTGGAATCGGGATCCTCAAATTCCTAAGCCCAGGCTCACTTCTACGGCCCCACTCTGTGTCCCAATCCCCACAATTAGATTAAAATAATAATAATAACAGTAGTGAAGTCCTTGCCATATGCTAGGCTCTGTGCTCAGCACATTACATATAAAACCGCCCTGAGTCCTCTACCAAGGTCTGAAGGATCAGAACTCCCCCATTTCACAGATGAGAAACCCGAGCCTCAGGAGGTAAAGCACCTTGAAGTGGAGCCTCAGTTTCCTCCTAGCAGTGGCAGCTCCCAGGTAGAATTAGATGAGGAGGAAATGAAAAGTAAGGTGCATACATGCCTAGCACATGCCTGGCACGTAGGAAACTCTCGGCAAATGAGGGTGAGGATCATAAGGATGACAACGATGATTCAAGCAGTCGGATCCATACCCTGGTCTTGGCCCCGCTGTGTGACTTTTGACAAAGCACTCTAACTCTGGGCCTCAGTTTCCCCATCTGTCAAACGAAGACTTTATTTTAAGGCAGTGGTTCTCAAGGTGTGTTCCCCCTGCCAATCAGCGCCATCGTCCCCTATGAGCTCATTAGAAAGGCCCTCCGCAAACTGACTCAGTGCAAAACTCTTTGGGGAGGGGGCCCCGCAGCCTGTGCTGCAACCAGCCCTCCTGGTTAGGCAGGTGCATGCTCAAGTCTGAAAACCAATGCTCTACATAAATGATTTTGTATCTTTGTCAACACCGTAAATACTTTCTTCCAACCACATCAGGAGACAGCAAGTACATAAATCAGATAAAAGGAGTAGATCTGGGTTGACGCAGAAGCTGGGGTCCCACCGCTCCGCCCCATCCTTGTCCCCTCGGAGACTCCTCAGTCCCCACCGTGATGCCGAAAGTCCTCTCTGTCCCTGTGTGTCCAGAGCCCCACGCTTCCCTCCCTCCGGGGCTCTGCGCCTGTTTACATGTTCCACCAAGTATGGATTTGTTGTGGTCTCGTGAAATCTGGTCTGTTTCTTCCTCCTACATTTTTTTTTTTTTCAGACAGGTTTGAGCCTGTAATTCAGTTAATTATTTCCCAGAGCCCCGCTTTGGTGGGTACGGCACAACATGAGGCAGGGGAATGCAGACAGGTCCTCCGGAAGCCTCTTTCCAGAAAATCTAATTTCATCATTGAGAAATCTTCTGTCTTAAGCAGCCTCCGCCACCGCCATAAATTTACATATTCTATATGCCACTGGAACAGAGTGGGTCCTATTTGCATAATGCTGCTAGAGGGGCTTGCCGCTCCTCTTGAACCCGAATCAACGGGAGCAAGGAAGCAATTATTGGACTGTAGACATTGGCAGGGAGAGCGGCCTCAGATGGATTTCGCCTCCAAGCCTCATTCGCCACCCGGGCTGCTCATTACGGAAGGCCTGGTTCCCAGGCTGCCGGTGGAGCCGAGGGCTGGGAAAACGGACGCAGTGCTCTCTCTACGTTAGCTGTGCAGCCAGGCCCAGGTCGGATCTGGGCAAGCAGCTTTGTTTTTCCAATGCTGATTGTTGGAGCAATCTTCTTTCACCTGCCACAGGTAGCTGACACAGCCCTGCCCCTCTCTCTAACTCCCCTCCAAATTGCTCCGATGCTTGGCTCCACCTCCTCGCTGCCAGCCCACCCTGAGCTTCTCAGAAATGCTTAATTAACAGGACGTGCTGGTTAACAGTTGAGACTGGAAAACAAGTGGAAACAGGGATTCTCTCACGTCACAGCCATGCCAATTAAAAAATATCCTTCTCCATCCTCATGCCGGCTGCGGATGTGGGTGTCTTCCCTGGTGGCTCTGCTGTAGGGCATCTAGTGGGACAAATTCTGTATTCTTGGACTCAGGATCTCAGACACAGAGTCATTCTTTGCAGTTTCTGGCCCTTCCCCCCTTCCCCTGGTGCAAGCTTGGCCTCTGGGTCCCTCTATGACCTGCCACACCGCACCTCAGTAGCCCAGTGGGAATAAACGGCTGCTTCTTGCTTGATGGGGCGCCATCTTGCTTCTATTGCAGACTTTCCACAAGCTGGATGCTCAAAGACCAAGTCTTGAACATAGGACAATCATCCGGGAGGACTTTGGACCCAGCCCTTCCCAACAGTTTTTAACCATGTCAAATTCATGACACACCCAGCCAGAAATCCACCTGTCCGCTTCTACAGGTAAACAGTGTGGACGTATTTGCTAGGTGATGCCAACAAAGTGCCAGGCACACTTGATAAATTTATTGACAAAGCAAAACATCAGCAAGCAAAACCCGGGAAGCTGAATGAGGATCACCAGCAGTTCCCATTGTGCATTTGCTATTGGACTGGGTGACTATAATTTTTTCAAACAAGCATCTCTTATTTCTGAGGAAGTAGACATACATTTGAAAACACAAGTGTTGCTTCTTATTGACTTAATGTTCAAATTTGTGGAGTTCATTAGCCTATCAATGACTCATGGAAAAAAAAAGTCCACTCCACGCCAGCATTTGAAGAGTGAGCCAGTGGTAAGAAATTTGAAACAGCAGGTTCTTTGCTGAGAAAAATGTTATGAGTCTCCACTTACTAAGAGATGCCATCTCCTCAAAAGACCTCAACATTCTGTCCTCGGCACTGACCATCTTGTTACAAGGATTTGGAGGGAGCTCACTTTTTCCATAGAGACTGCATCCAATTTGGAATCATTTCTCCAAGAAGAGGAGATTGCTCCTGATTAGCCAAACTCAGAGCTCAAAAAACGCAAAATGGAGACTTTTCCAAAGGAAACCATCTTGCTGCATAAGTGACATCAGTGGTCGAGGGCAAGGCGTGGACTTCTGAGTTAGATATCAGAGCTCAGATGTGAGTGTGTCCTCAAGCCTCGGTTTCCTCATCTGTATAATGAGGATAATAATAGAACCTCTGTCGTTACTGTCATTGGGGGGATTAGATGAGATTATCCATAGTAAATGAGTCCCAGGGAGGTTAAATAGCCTGCCCAACGTCACAGATTCTAAATGGTATAGGTGGGAGTTGAACTCAGGTGTGTTTGCTCAGCCATCAGGCTGCATGCAGCCACCTCCCATGGCCCATGTAGGCAGATGGCTGGTGCTTACAAAAATTCAAGGTCATATTAGTTGGTTTAGGCCTAAACTGCTCAGAGGGGTTCAAGTGGGAGGTATTAAAAGGAGATATTCAAAGGAATATGGGGTTCACTAAACACAGGCCAATGGTAATTTCCAACCAGCCCTAACAAAGACCCAAATGTTCTTTCATTTTCTTTCATTCTTTGCTTGTCATGGGATATGGCTTGTGATGGTGAAGGGAATGGAAGATGAAATGAAAGCAAAAAAAAATATGGCACCAAAGGGAAAAGTCTGGCTGATAAAAACCTCTTGCCAGAGTTGACCGCTTTGAGCTGGGCCGGGAGGGTCGTGCATCACTTGACACTCAGCTCCAGGTTGCAGCACGGATCCGCCATGCTCTGTGTGAGCTGGCAGCTGTCCTAGGAGCAGGTCCCAGCGACTGTAATAAGCGGTGCCTGTGCAAGATACAGACCGGCATGACAGCGCAGAGGAAGTGGAGAAAACAGCTGTGGAGTGAGAAAACACGACAACTCGTCTAAACAGGGACCGGCAGGACTGCCTTCACTTGTTTGGCCACACCTTCTAAAACCGAACACACGCCAACCCTGTGACCCAGAGATTCCACACCTTCATAGACACCCAACCAAAATGCCTCCCGGCAGCACCCAGAGACACCCTTGAGAATGTTCGCAGTGGCACCATCTGTAATAGGCTAACTCCGGAACTACCCAAATGCCCATCAGCAGTTAAATGGGTAAATCGTGCCATCGAGCCCAGAATGGTCTACTGTATAGCTGAGAGTTGGCCAATCTGGCCCACGGGCCAAATCCAGCCTCGTCCTATTTTGAAAATAAAGCTTTATTGGAACATGGCCACATCCTGCTAATAGCAGCACAGTTAAGTAGTCACGACAGAGAGCTTACAGCTTACAGAGCCTAAAATATTTACCATCTGACCCTTTCCAGAACAAATCTGCCAACCCCTGCTGTATAAAAATGGAAATAATTTATAACTTCTCTAGGCAGTGGGTGGAGAATATTGAATGAATGAAGGCAGGCACAGACGAGGACCTGTTGCCCGGTTCTGTTTTTATAAAAGGCAAAGACAGGCAAAGCTGGTGTATGTTGCTGGACGTCAAGATAGGGGTCACCCATGGGGGATAGTGACAAAATGGGCACTCGGGAGCTTCAGGGCACAGGGAATGGTCTGATGCTCCATCTGGCTGTGGGTTACATGGGTGGCCACCGTGCGAAAATCCACAAAGATGTATCTTCACGATGTGTGCGCTTTCCTGGATGTATATTGTTCATCAGTAAAAAGTTAAAAAAAAAAATTTTTTTTTTTCAAAAAAGGAAAAGTGGGTGTATATAGTGATGCCAAGTATTTTCTCAATGTATTTCCTGGACAGGAAGCTCAAATAACAGATTGTCAAGTTAGAAAATAGATCGCTTTAACTTTACACATGAGCACACATTTATTCATTCACTCTGCAAATATTTATTGATCACTCACCATGTGCCAGGTGCTGGGAATTCAGCAGTGAACCAAACAGACACGGCAGAAAACCCAGGGGACATCCAAGGGCATCTGAGGGCGGCCTCGGGTCAGGGTAGCCCACCTGCCCCAGCCCTGGGCCTCAGCCTCACATGCCTTCTCAGGGCTTACATGCACACTCACGCGTGCCCAGAGTTTCACAGGTGCTTCTCCTTGCACCCAGGCTCACAGGCATGGACCTGCTCATATGTGCACCCAGGACACGCATCTCAGACAAACACCAGCATTTCCTGGATTTTGCTCTTCCTTCTCTGTCTCCATAATCACACCTCCCCACCTTTCTCAGACACAAAGAGACTGATGCTCGGAGCTCAGTTTACCCAACACTGCCCAGAGAGGCCTGTGTCCTCTCCAGGACATGGGCCTGTGCTGTCCAGGGGTCCACGGGTTAGTCCCCAAAGTGCAAGGGGTCAGGCCCACCAGTGTCTCCATGTCATACCTGGCCTCTGAGACACCTGGGGATTGGGCCAGGGGAGACTAAGGATGGAGAGGATGGGTGACCCTGAACCAAAGGATGCCCTTGGATACCCTTGGGTGTTTTCCTGTTGGGCCACCTGCACTTAATGTGGTCATCTGTCCCCATGGAGTGTGGTGCCCAGAGCAGTGGCTTCGTGGTCATGGCCAGGGTTTTCCCATGTGTAGATAAAGGGCTGCAAACTCAAATGCTTTCAGGGACCAGGCAGGAAGTGTAATCAGCGAAGCAGACTGAGGATGCATGTTTGAATCACGTATCCCTGAATGAATTCCAGAATGACAGAGCTGGGAGGTCATGAGCCCGAGTCCTGCATGTTTTGAACAAAGAAACAGGGGTCCCATTAGAGGGAGGAGCTTGCCCAGGGTTCCACAGAGTCCACGGCAGTGCTGAATCTGCTGGATGCCAGTCCCTCACTCCAGGTGAATGTCCTCATTGCTAAGATGCCCATGCTGAAAGGTGACCTCCAGGGGCCTCTTCACACATCAAATCCAGCTCCCTTTTCTGGATAAAGGTGCCACGTGGTCTGGCCTCTGCCCACCTCTCCAACCTCATCCCTGCCACTCTCCCCCAGCCTCTTTCCTTTCCACCAAACAGTCCAAGCTCATTCCCAGCTCAGGGCCTTTGCACATGCTGTCTCGTCTGCCTGGAGCATCCTCCCCTGTGTGTTTGCAGGGCTGGATCCTCCTCATCATTCAGATCTCAGCACAGATGTCCCTTCCTCAGAGAGGTCTTTGCCGATTGTCCAGTCTCAGCCCCTCCTCCTGCCCCTCTACGTCCCCCCAGCTTGAGTAACTCCCTTCACAGTATTCATCACTATCTGAAATCATCTCCTTTATCTATTTTCTGATAGTCTGTTCTTCCAGGGCAACGATATTGCCTTCCTGTTCTTTACTAGAAGCTTGGCAATGTAGTAAGCATTTAGACTTAGTTCAATGAATGAATGAATGAATGAAAACAGCATCTACAGCACAGCAGCTCATAATGCAGGTCCGTCTCGGAGACGGGCAAGCTCCCCTGGCCACACTGATTAAGACATCCCCAGGACTGACAGCGGCTCCCAGCTCCTTTGTATATGGAGGCATATTGACCCAGGGCCGAAGGGACACTTGGCAGCAATTTGTGTTTACTTCTCTAATCAATAGGCGTCTCGGTGCTCACCCCAACCTGATCTATCGCTGCTGGTTATTAATTATCATGCTTTCCTCTACTTGCTTCTCTTTGACCCCTCATGATACTCATCCATGTTCATCTTCTGCCAGGGGTCACCCCAGGCCTGTAGCTGATATTGGAAGGGGATCTTACAGTGTTGTTTCTCTTCTTCTTCTCCCAAACCCAATGTTTGAACCGCAGGCCTGGACTGTGCCCCCTTTCTCTCCTATGCATTATGGGAAGGACACCTGGAGTAGGAACCTAAGGGGGAGAAGGGCACCTTGGTTCCAACCTAAACTCTGCCCTTTACCTGCTGTGTGTCCTTGGCCCCATCACTTTCCCTCTCTGAGCCTTGATTCTACTCACCTTCAAAATGGGAACGCTCTCAAAGACCCCACTCGAGTCCTGATATTTGGGGATTCTTCGGGTGTATGATACTTCACAAACAGTGTCGACATGTTTAATGCCTAAAGGTCAAGCAACCCTGGGTCCTGCCATCTAACCTTAATGAGGAACACGTTCCATCCCTTGAATCTCTGAATTGCATCCATTCATTCATTTATTCATTTGACAATCATTCGTACATTCAAATGTGAATTCAACAGGCACTTCTGGAGCATCTGCAGATGCCCCGGCAGTCTAGAGCACAAAGTGCTTGGCACATGCTTAGCCACAGCCACTGTTACTTAACAGCCACTCCATCCCTACTCTCCTGTGATTCGGTTTATGCCTCCCACTACCTCTGGGAATAAATAGCATTCCCATTTTACAGGTGAGAAAACTGAGGCTCAGCTTATCAAGGACTCACCCCAGGTCACAAAGCTAATAAGTGGCTGAGTCAGGATTCGAACCCAGAGCCGTCTGCCCTAAAGTTTGTAATCTGACCATTACAACTCGAGATCCCAACCCTAAAATAGTCTTCGCCTCTGGCCCCTCTGGGAAGAGATCTCCGAAGGTGCGTTCGGCCATCTGCCACTGTTTCTCGTCAAAGAGGGAAGCACCGTGGGAAACAACGGTGACGTATTACCACGGTAAACCAGAGTGCCAATGGCTTGTGGCTGGGAGAGTTCACAAACCACACCTAATTAGCTGCCACCAATTAACATGGCACCACAGACTCCTTCCTGGCACCGCAAGCCTCGCAAAAATAAAAAAGACAGATGACCCGGGCCTTAGGCTGAGAAAGAGGCTACGCACCAAGTACCATTTACGATGCAAAGCAGATTCCTTTTTTTTTTCCTAGAATGTGCTGATTTTGAGTCATGGAAATACATTCAAATTAACCCCTGAGCGATTCCTCTTCCAAATTCCCCATTTAGGGTTGACTCCGTGGCGCGTGATATTACTAATTCAGAGCTCCAGGAAGGCATGCTGATTGCCTTGGCTGTGTGCAAGTCTCTGTTAAAGCTCTGTTTGACGCCGAGTGGAAATCAAGAGTCAGGAGGCAAGCTGGAGACCCCAGAGCAGCACTGAAGGCCCCCCAGGACCAGATCCCCTCAAGCCCTCATTATTCCAGTATTAATTGAGCACCTACTATACGCCAGACACTGCTCTAAGCACTGGAGATACGGCAGTGAATAAAACATATGAAAGCCCCTGCCTTCATGGAATTCACATTCTTGTAGAGATGCTATGTAACAAAATATATTACACAGTATATTAGATGGTGAGAAGCATAGGAAGAAAAACAAAGCAGGGCAAGGGAACAGAGAATGCCATGGGAAGAGGCGGCAGCTACAATTTAAAATAGGGTAGCAGGGAAGACCTTACCATGAAGAAGGCAATAGGAGGCTGCTGAAATGATTCAGAGGGGAAAAGACCAGGGCTTGGTCCACAGTGGGAGCAAGAGGATTCAGTCTCACCATATTTTGAAAGCAGAGCCCACAGTGTGAGCAATGGATCGGAAGCAGACAAGGGAACAAAGAGAGGGGTCCAAGGCATCTGCCAGGTGTCCCAAGAACCTGGGAGGGTGGACTGTCATTGACAGCAAAGGACATAGCTGTGGGAGAATGGGAAAGGGGGACCAGTCCCACTGGGGACAGATTAAGTTTGAGGTGCTTGTTTGACATTCAGTTGGAGTTGTCGAGCAGGCCAGATTTTTTTCCTTATACATGAAAAGTCCACTCTTCGTTCTTTTCCTGACCCTCTGCTCTATACCTTTGCTCACAGAAAGCCTATAGCTAAAGAGCCCCCCTGCCCAATCTGGGCAGGAGAAGCCCCTACCTTCAACGCCAGCCTGTCCCCCTCTTCAGAAATGTTCTTTTCCTGGCACTTACTATTTTCTACCTAGAGCCTAGCAGACGGGTGGAAGAGGAAATATTTAAGAACTGAGCTCCTTTGGAGCTCATTGACCTGCCTTCTCTCCCTGCCTCCCAAGGACCTCAGTCTCTGCGTAAGAGCCACAGGCCCTTTTACAATATGCCTTCGTCAATAGGATTCAAATAAATGTTTCAGTTCCACATATAAATTCCAGGGCCCGGCTACCCAGCGGAGGAGACCTGTTCAATGAGCAGACCATAAAGATGTAATAATGCAATTAAAAGGTATGGCCTGTCACCCTCATAAAGCCAGAGATCAATACGGAAGGAGCTGAGGACATCAGTGAACGGAATCTGGCTTCCTTGCGATATTCTGAGGATAAGGAAATTGGATGGACCTGGGAGCAAGTTACCCTGGACCTTGGGAGAGGTTCCAGCTCCAGCTTGAGGTCCTGTCATAGGCCTCTGGCCTCGTGCAGAACGCTGGGCTGGATGGCAAGTGACTTGGGTTCTGTCTCCAGGTCAGACTCGGGGACTCTGAGGCCTTAAATGTGTCTCTTCAGGTCCCTAGGCCTCAGTCTTCCCACCAGTAAAATGGGCAAATGATAGTATCTCCTTCTTAGAGTTGTTGTAAGAAAACGTACCCAAAGAATTTTAATGCTGGAAGGGTCCTGAGTCCAGATCCTGCAAAATCAAATGTTTCCTAGGGCTGGGCATATGTGCACATGAGTGAAGCAGGTGAGCCAGATGGAAGGCAGTAGGGAGTGGTGAGTACTGTTGCAAAATGGAGAGTACAGCCTCTTTGAAAGGAGGCGGCACTGCTTTTTTCCCTCCTGCCAGCTGCCGTCATGCAGCAATGCCAGCCCAGGGTTTTCAGATCTGATTTCTCATATTTGGATGTGATATTTCGCAATTTTCACAACTCTGGGTGAGAAAAAAAATAAAACCCACATGTGCTGGCCATATACAGCCCATGGGCCTCCTGTTTTCAACCATTCCTCTGAGCCAACTCACTTAATGCCCGTTTGCTTCCATGCTGGTGTGTGTAGAATTATCGTAATGCCTAAACTCTGGAACAAGACTACACGAGCTCATCACCCAGCTCTGCCCTTTGCTGTGTGACCTCAGGCACGTGACTGAGCCTCTCTGTGCCTCTGTTTCCTGGAGTGAAAAGTGAGGTGAATGAATAACGATTGCTACTCCGAGGGGTGCTATGGGGATTAAATGTCCCCTCCCTGGAAAGTACTTAGAGCAATGCTTGGGAAACAAGCCCTGGTTGAGTGTTGCTTTTGTCACATGCACAACGGGGCTCTGGGAGGTTCACGGACTGCTCTAAGGTCCCAGAGCTTGCAGTTGACAACCTGCCATCCCCTCCCCAGTGTGTTTCTCCTCTCGTGAAGGAAACCACCCTCAGAGCAGAAACTTGGGCAGCCTCCCTCTCTTACCTCCTGTCGGAAGCCAGTTTCCATGGGGTCACCCTGGGTGTGATCCGTTCTCTTGGCCGCACAGCCACCAGCCCAATTCTGCCTCGCTCTCTCCTATCTGGTCTTCCTGCCTCCTTGGTCCACTCTGTGCTATTTCACTATGGCTTCCCCAAAGAACCTAAGGCACAAGACCATCTGCTTCTTTGCCAAATTCCTTTCAGTTCCCAGACACAGCATGTGTCTTACCACCTGCACACCTTTGCTTGGGCTGGAATGCCCTTCTCCTGGCATGCCCTTCCTCATTTTCCCACCTCACCTTTGCTTGGCTAACTTCTCCTCTCCTTCAAGATGAAATTCTGGCCACACCTCCTCCAGGCAGCCCTCCCTGATGCCCCAAGTGTGTTCAGTGCCCTTATCCTGCCCATTTCTACCCCATCAGGACATTTACATACTGCCTTTTCAGTGAAATTAGGCATGCTTTATCCCACCCAGCCACAAGGGTTTAAAGGAACAAAAGGAAGTAGGTGGTGCCTTTAAAATTGGGGGTTCTTAACCTGGGGTCTATGGATGAATTTCAGGGGTTTTCAAGCCCCCAGGACTTGTATGCAAAGTTGAAGATGTTTGGTGTGTTTGCTCATTGGTTTGCTCAACCATTTATTCCAGAGTCAATGGAAACTGACTAGGTCCCAGGGTCCTAGGCAGACAAAGCAGTACATGCAAAGGTCCTGTGGTAGAAAGAAATATTGGAAGTGGCTGGGAGTGAAATAATGGGTGTGGGGAGCTCTCAGTAGATGCCCAAAGGGTTTTATGACCCTTAAGATGTTCAGTTTGGGTCTCGGCCAGTGATTCTCAAACTGTGGTCTGAAGACTACATCTCAGAATCTGAGATGTTCCCATGTGTCACCCCTTACACCTCTTGAATCAGACTCTATAGTGATAGGACCCTGGAGTCTGCATTTTACCATTTTAAAAGCTTGAGAGACTTATACCAGGACTTTCTCCTGATGCCTCCCCACACACCCCTCAGTATTTTGGCAACTATGACTAGAAAGAAAAGGAACTGCAATTTATTAGTACTTACTGCTTGTCATCCTCTTATATGTGCTCTATCTCATTTAATCCTGGAAATGTCTCATTTTACAGATAAGGAAACTGATGCTCAAAGAGGTGAAACCACTTAATCAGATAAGAGCACCTGAGCCCAAGCTCTTTGCTTCTTCCTGGCAGGCCTTCTTCCCTCTCCAGCCCTTTCACTCCTGGGGATCCAGCTCCATCATGAGCCAAGGTTGAGTTCTCGACATCAGAATAATCAACAGCAGAGAGACAAGACTGGCCTGGAGAGTTGTCACGGAACGAGCACTAAACTAAGGGTCCTGAGACCAGTCCCAGCTCTGCTGCTGGCAAGCTGTGAGGTCTTAGCAACTCACTTTCTCTCTCTGAGTCTCCACGTCCTCATCCACAAATGATAACAAAAATGACCGCCTGTCTTAAATCATAGACTCCAGTGAGCTAATGGCTAGAAAAGAGAGTTCTATAGTGAAAATGACAATGCCACAATCATGGCAACTAACTTTGCTAATCCTTTCCTATGGGCCATTTAATCCCCAATAATCTTGTGAAAAGATGAGCTCATGGAGGCTCAGGGAATGTGGTCAAAGAGATACTGTGCCAGTTTCAATCCTGATCCTCAAGAGGCCTCATGCAATTCTTCTCTCTCTCTTAGAGCCTACCTGTCCACCACGAAAACAAGCCCAAGCTAGCCTGACAGAGGAGAAGGATAGTACTTACCCAAGGCCGCACAACCAGTAGGTAATGGAGCTTGACTGAGAATAGGAGCCAGTCTGATTCCAGAACTCACTCTATTGGCTCCCAACTTCAAAGCTTTATGCAAATGTATTCTCCTATGTGGACCTTTTCCGGCCCATGTACTTCCCTGAAGCAATGAATAGAATGGTGGGAATTCCCATCCCAGGCATGAGCTGAGTTGCTGGAGCCAGAAGGCTTCTTACCACTCACTGAATCACAAAGGATTTGACTGAAGGAATCACAGAGATAACCCTCTCCATCCTGTTTCTTGCACAGATGGAACACTGAGGCCCAGGGAGGGTCAGGGATGGCCTGGGGCACAAAAAGACATAGTGATGGAGGTTGGACAAGAACGCAAACAAGTTGACTGCTAGGCTGGTGCTTTTTTCACTGCCCCACTCAGATTTCCAAGAAAAGGAGGCTGAGGGTGGGAGTGGGAATCAATAGGCGAGAGAACAGATGAGCCAACATTTATCTGCAGCAGAGAGAGTCAAAGTGAGATGCACCAGAAGAGTTGAGTTATTTCTGGGATGATGGGCTCCTGAGAAACCTTGGACTTGGAGCCAGAGAACTTCGATTTCCATCCTTATGTGATATATTGCTTGCAAAGCTATCCCAGTTTTCTAGCCTTCCTTGCATCCTTACCACTTGCAAAATGTCCTTTCAGTTCCTTGCATTAGGAGGTGGTGTCTGTTTTCCACCTCTTGAATTTGGTTTGGCCATGTGACTTGCTTTAACCACAGCATGTGGTAGAGGAGATAATGTGTCATTTCTAAGCCTGAGCCAACTTGCCCACCTACTATGAGCTTGCTGGAGGATGAGAGGCAAATGTCCCTTAACTCCCATCATCCCTATCCAATAGCCAGTCAACTTCCAGATCTGAGTGAAGCTATTCTAGACCATCAAGATGCATGACTGAGACCAGCCATGGTCGGCTGAGCCTATCCAAGGCTGAAGTACCACCCAGCTAACCTGTAGACTAGTATGTAACAATACTTGCTTTTTGTTTGAAGCCACTGAGCTTTGGGATGATTTGTTACTCAGCAACAGCTAACTGATATATCTTAGTTTCTTTACTTCCTAGCCTTGTGATCTTGGGCAAATCACTCCACCTCTCCAAGCCTCAGTTTCCCCATTTGAAAACTGGTGATGATGATGATGATAATGATAATGTCAACCCTCCAGGGTTTCTGTGAAAATTAAACAAGAAAATGCATTCAGCACAGTGCCTTTCATACACTCAATACATGTTGATTCCTTTCTTCCAGGGGACCATGCCGTAACCTTGGTCCACCTAGAGATTAGAGAATGTATGGTTTGCTCACAAGGACCATGTCAGAAAGACCTGTAACTACACCGAGGCTAAGCTGATGGGTAGTAGAAGTCCAAACCCAAATCCTTAGGTGCTCCTAGACTCCTTTTGAACCTCTGGCCTGCAGGCCAGTCGGGGCAGGGCCAGGGCCAGGGCAGGCGGGCCCGATGTAGGCTGAGTTCAGCAGTGCCGTTTGCTCTGCTTGCCAGAGCTTGCATGTTTACATACATCCCATAATTACCATCTGCACAGCCAGCGGCATTTGTTGCAAATGGGCCGTTTCCATCTGTTGAAGCAATTTCCTCAGAGGAATTTGCATTGATCACTTTTTTATGCAAAGCGTTTGTGTAGATCATTTTTCCCCCCAATGGTTTTTAATAGGTCTAAATATTTGAGGGGCAGGGGGGGGCCTCAGAAGGAAAGAGGCTGGGTGCTGGGGGTAGACGTGGCTGGGAGAGAAGATGTGGGAGGTTGCTCTTCCACAGCTCCACCGGTGTCCATCTGCAGTGACCCAGCTCAGGCACGGTTAAAGACCCCAGCCCAGGCAACGTCATTTCAGATATTTATTGTTTGCCTTTATACTTGAGCTGGTAGCTTGTGGTTAATGCGGAGACCGCAGAATGAGGGGAAATGGGGATGAGGTGATTAGCCAAGCAACTGGTGACTCCAACTTCAGACTCTCGTACCTGAGAAGACCAGATGGACGATTTTGCATATTTTTGACAGCTGTAATGAACAGGGCAGCTCCGTATTGATTAAATGTCTGGGAAATTAGTGCAACCCTCTGGAGCTTCATTATTTACTATTTCTGCTCAAATTCTCAGCAAAGTTTACACAAGCAGAAGTTTGCAGTAAGAGAAGGGGAAAAAGAGGAAACAGTTGAACAAGATGATGAATGCTTTATAGAGCTCCAGCCCAACGGATGCAGAATGGAAGGGTGACTGTGGTTTTGACGTGGAGCTCCTGGAGGGCAAATATCTTGGTTGATTCATTTCTGCACCCCCAGTATCCAGCATAGTGCCTGGCACATAGTAGGTGCTTAAGGAATGATTGGGATAGAGTATTTGACTAGGAAACCAGGCCCAGGCTCATGCAGACACTTCTGCATCAAAAGGCAGATGCCGGACTGTGCCTTTAAAGCAGGTGAGATCATGCCCTTGAAATTATAACTCTAGACCATTAAATAAACTTGAAGTTCATGTGCAAGTGACTACTGCCCCTGCCACTGCCCTAGCCCCACGTGGGCTCTCCTCTGAGACCCTATCACATCCCTCGTGATACTGAATGGCTAAGGGATCCAGAATAAATAAAGCAAGAGTCCCTTAAACACGCCCTAACCAGGTGTATTAGTCAGCCAAAGGGGTGCTGATGCAAAATACCAGAAATGGGCTGGTCTTTTATAAAGGGTATTTATTTGGGGTAGAAGTCCACAGTTACCAGGCCATAAAGCGTAAGTTTCTTCCCTCACCAAAGTCCGCTGCTACATGTTGGAGCAAGACAGCTGCCGACATTTGCCAGGGTTCAGGCTTCTTGGGTTCCTCTCTTCCCGGGGCTCTGTTTCTCTCCAGGCTTAGCTCCTCTGTTTCCTCCACAAGGTCAGCTGTAGACTATGAGGCTCTCTAGGCTTTGCTTCTCTCCACAAGGCCAGCTGTGATCTGTCAGGCAAATGGCTCGTCTCTATCCCGGGGCCTTCTCTCCTTCCTCACGATCAAGCTCTCTTACTTCCCGGGGCTCCAGCTCAAGACTCCAACATCAGAACTGCTCCCTCTGTCCTTTGCCTTGCCTTTTAGATTTGATTCCCCCACCCACCAAGGGGTGGGGCTCAACACCCTACTGACGTGGCCCAGTTAACGACCTAATCATAACTTAATCATGCCCAGATTTGCAGACCAGTTTACAAGCATAAATCAATATATATTTTTTTGGAATTCATAATTACATCAAACTGCCAAACGGCTACACAAGGTTCAGGTGTGGTTTGTCAAAGCATGGTCTGCAAAACACCTGGGGAGCTTATTGCAAATGCAGATTCTTGGGCCTATCTCCTCCCCAAGAATTTGACTCAATAGGCCAAATAATCTCCCGTGGGAACTCTGATATGCTAAAGCCAGAAGACCGCTATGCCCTGGAATCTCGGGTGTGAATCCTAGCCCTGTCCCTTGCCAGTTGTATGACCTTGCACAATGACCTTGGAATCTCTATGTCTATTTCTTTATCCATAGCTACAGAATATGATTCACCTCTTGCTGTAAGAGTCAGTGAGATAATGTATGCAAATGTATGCCCAGAACAATGTCTGGTACACAGTAGGCGTTCAGTAAGTACCACCTAGGATTACTATTATTGGAAAGATTTTCTTGGGAGTTGCCCTGCAAAGAAGGATCAGAGTTGCCCAAAGACCTCAGAGTTGTCCCTGGTGCTGCCCAGCTTGATCTACCAGTTTTGCTTTTCCCACCCTAACTCGATCTCTCTTCATTCAGTAAGCTACCTCCTGTCCTAGTCGCTGGTGGCTCCTGTGCACAGCTACATGCTGGGGAGTTGGGGGGAGTTCTGAAGCCTGTGTATGTGTCCAGATCCCTCTCTTCAGTCCTTGTAGAGAACGTTCCTGCTCCTGGTTTGCCCACCCTTCACCTAACACCTACTGGTTCCATCCTTGGGAGCTGCACTGATTGCACCAGGACCTCCATGCCTCTGTCAGGAGAGGAGTGGGGCATCTAGGCGCCCGACAGATATGCAGATTGGCGCTAGGGACTTCTTGGGCTTCATGCTCACAGAGGCCAACCAGGTCTTGACTAACATAGTGAGCCTTCAATAAAGGATGCAGGAACGGGAGACGGATGGGCAGATTTGATAAGTGACAGATATGATGGTGATGACGACAGTGATGATGATGGTGATATCTCCATTTTGTCACAGGCTTCACCAAGACTTAGCTCATGTGTATCACTGGCTCCTGAAGACACTTCTGTTTAAGACCCTGGTTTATTAACTGAAATAAGACATGAATGGATGGACAGATGGATGGAGGGAAAGAGGAAGAAGCAAGGAAGAAAGTAAGCAGGGAAGGAAGGAGGGATGAATGGATGGATGAATGGATGGATGGATGGATGGATGG
>JAQZBX010031291.1:0-26403 GCA_029593785.1 Cabassous unicinctus | reverse complement strand
CCACACCACCATCCCTCATCCGTGTGGCACAACACCCGCAATGGATATACACATCCTGGGGCCTTGCCACCGAGCATAGACCACTGTTCACATCACAGACCGCACTCTCTCCCACACAGTTCTGCATGGTATATGCTGATGGAAAATGGCCTATATCCGTCACTGCCACGCCACTCAGGACAACCCCCAAGTCCCAAAAAAGCCCCTGTATTTCAACTGCCCCTCCTCTCCCTGCCTCAAAAACGTCCAGTGACTACCGGCTCCACCTCACTGTTACAATTTCTTCCATTGCTTGAATCACAATATGTCTACAACAGAATACCACCAAGTCCACTCTAGTCCACAGCTCCTCCCCCAATCCTGAGGGGACTGGGATGGTGATGTCCACTAGACCTGCAAGTGAGAGAGGGCTTATATCCCATGGATACGGTGGATGGGATTATCTTGCCTGCAGCTGCAGGCCCTCTCCATTCCCTGGGATGGCTGTTGCCCATTGTTGTCTCCTCGCCAGGTGACTAGGATGAGTCCATTGAGCTGTAGGGTAGGAGTTGCAGCTCCACCGAGATTCCAGGCACAGCTGGCACATAGGTAGGCCAGAGGCTTCAGTCTCTGGAAGTACACCTAACAACTCCAGCATCACATATAAGTTTGAATAGAAGGGACTAATGGACCATGGGCATGGAGGACATATTTGAGTACAACTGTCACTCTCAGGGGCACAGATTCCAATGAAGGGCCCACTAATTAGGCATCAATCTCTGGGGCTATCCCCACTTATATAGGACCTGGGTGTCTCCAGAGCCCTCAGGGGTCCCTCTGTGTGGGGTGATATCCACTTTGGTGTTCTATGAGATCCCAATGTTTTAATTTCATCATTTATAATTATTTAAGACTGTTTAAGTATCAAACATGTTTAGAATATTTTCTATGTGCAAGAAGATATTATGCTAGGTCCTAGGGATGCTAAAATGAGAAAGATCAAGACAATAGTGACCAATGAGATGGGAAGAACTGCTGTGTGAACACCTGTATCCTACATATAGCAGACATTTAGTGAGTACTGTACACTGTAGTTCCTGCTGTCAAAAAACTTATACATGAATAGATATGTGTCATGGTTTAATCATAGGCATTTATCATGTTATTCCAGTTAGTGATTACAAAAATAAAAATTGAGCACCTTAACTGTACCCTAAAAGTGTTCAAGGACCATTTAGCTGAAGAGACAATGTACAGTGTGGTTAAATGTATAAGCAATGCATAGTGTGATTAACACATTAAATAACACAGGAGCTGACACCTGATTGTATACAGTTGCCATAAAATTAAAGTAGACCTTGAGTGCAATATGCACAAGTTCATAGGAAGTTCATAGGGGTCACAATTGCCAAAAGTCCTTAGAGCCTTCATTCAATGACACAAATACTTTAATTCAAAGGGAAGGAAATAAGGAGATTACTCATTTTTGTTGAATATTTACTGTGTTCCAGCCTTTATACTACTATGCTTTTTAATACTTCATCCATTTCCTTCTCACAATGACTGTATGAATTCAGTGCTGTTATACTCATTTCAGAGTTGGGGAAATGGAAGCAAGATTTAGTCATTTACCTACAAAGAGACAACTTTAAGCCACTGGCGAAGCTGGACTTCAAATCCAAGTGCATCAGACTCAAAGCCCTGCTCTTTCCACCATACCACATTCCTACCTGAAAATTTCTGATGAGCCAAGGAAGGAGGTTACTAAGCACATCTTTTTGAAAATAATCAATGGGTTAGCAGGTCAGGCATGCAAATAGATGTTACCTGATGAGTTTCAGAATGAGATGCTCTTCTAAACAAATGCATCCTTTTTCCTTTTCTATACTCCTTCTAGGATTTTGATGCCATTTCTAAATGTAGGGGATTCTGAGACAATTTACAGAACCAGTAACTGAATACAAAGATGTGCCCATTTGCAGATCTTTCAATTACCCCCTCTATTTGCCCAAAACCTGTATGCACTGTGCCTGGATAAGTAGCTCAAAATGGGAACCCCCATTTGTTTGGATTCATCCTTTAAAAACACTTTCCTTTTAAAAAAAAAATGCTTTCTTAGGGTATTTTGCAACAAGGTTTGCATTCAATGGATGCTCAATAGATAGTTGATGTTGGCAGACAGGGTGATGATGATGATCTACTGAATTCCTTTCTTTCAAGTCAAGACCATCAGACTCTTTGCCAATCAAACAGATACCAATAGATGTCTTGAAAAAAGTCAGAGAAAACACTGCAGTCTTCAAGGAGACCCTTTATTTTGAAATACCTAACATTTTCTTTAGACTTTGTTTAGGCTACCTTACCTGAAATTTTGTGGTTCAACGGCTTTCCATTATGTCATACTTTTCAATACTATCTTGTCAAGGTGACAAATCAGAGGATGGGACTTTGCATCCCCCCATTTCCAGCCTGGGTGAAGTGATAAGCATCTGTTGAGATACTAATTCAAAACTGAGAAAAGTTTGGCACAAAAAGGGGTAGTATGAGCTGGGACACCCAGTGGCCAAGACATAGATTCATGTAATTCATGTTTGAGTAGAAAAGAAGAAACCCCCGAGACCTAAGCCTGGATGTGGGCAGCTGGCCTGTGGCTTCCTGTGCAGCACTCACGTAACCAGCACCACGGATGTAGTCTAGGATGCACCCAGGAGTGAGCTGGTGCTTGCTCATTGACAGCCTGCAGGACTTGCCCTGGAAAGATGTCAACTATGCACAAACACTGAGCAGCTAGAGGGGACCAAGCTGTCCCCTGAGGTTGAAAAGGTTTCACAAGAAAAGCTAAAGTAAGTGAAAATCCTGTAGAGATAGGATGATCAGAGAAAGAACCAAGATCTGCAGCCTCCAAAAGGAGCAGTTCTGCTAGGACAAGTTTCTTGTCTAGATCCATTGAAAGAGACAAGTAACTCCTGAAAGGGACAGTCTTTTTTAAGGAAGAACAAGGTGCATTTAGGTAAATAAACCCTTATTACTCCTGAGTGCACGTAATAAAGTTACTTATTGTTCCCTCTCTCAAAGAAAACAAAATCATAAGGTCAAGCAAAGCATAGAGAAAGCTCTATGGTTATTTGGACACAATCACAAGTGTAGCAAGTTGAAAAAGATGGCTGCCTGTTTCTATTTTTTTTTTCAAACTTGATGCAATTAATATCCTATCTTTATGTCTGTATTTATCTTGCTGAAAGAGATCATTTATCCTAAAAAAATTTTCTATTCTACTGGTATTATCTCTTAAGTAACTATTAATAACATTTTTATAAATGGATATAATTAATTCAGAGTAGCAGGTTTTTTTTTTTTTTTAATTCTCTCTCTTTTCTCTTCCCTGAGCTTATTCTAATATCTGACTGTAACTAGTAAATATCTGTCTGGAATTAATGAAGTGACCCTGTCTGGGTCCCAGTTAGCTCAGTAACAAAGGCTCTCATGCTTAGGAACTGAGTATCATTGATGTAAGTTAAACATTAATAAACTAAAGAAAGAGCTGTGGAGGAAAAGCCTCACAGGCAAATCCCACTAAAGATTCCCTTTACACAAAACTAGGACTTTAGGATTACTAGAATAAGAACTTATGCATGTGATTAAAACACTTGATATACTGAAAGTAGGAGGTTTTCTCAGAAGATTAATTTGAAAAATGATGAGCCACAGGCTCCCGTTAAATGTCCTCAAGCCTGCCTGCTCCCTCTCAGCTTTTTAAAAAGGGTAGAATTTGACCCCACATATTACTTCACTCTTTGTACCTCTTTGCAGCACTTTTTTCATCCAGAGATTTCAAAGTGTTTTTACAAATGTAAATTACCAAGCCTCATCACTTCTCTCGATAGAGATAGTTCATTTAAGTAACACAGAAAGTTACCTAAATGGCTTATTCAAGGTCACCTGAGAAGTCCTTTGTGTAATCTGGAAATGGATATTCACAGTGTAAAAATACTTTGCAGGTTCACTGCAGATACAGACTCATTGCAACCCTTGGCAAGTACCCCTGGAGGGACAAATAGTTTTCTTCTTTAATCTTTACCACAAGGCTCCTACCATTTGGCCTTCTCCCAATCTCCTATACTGGTAATGCAGACTTCAACCCTTCCCTCCCTTCTTTTATCTACGTGAGGACAGAACGTGACTGCTTTTAAGGATTTTTAGCAATCAGTTAGATTAAATAAGAACTTCATGTTTTCTCTGTTATTTTTAAACTCTTCTATTAATTCATTCAACAAGTACTTATTAAACACTTGCTGTGTGCCACTCACTGTGCTAGGCACAGAGAACATAAATAGATATGTTCAAACCTTTCTGTGAAAGACAATCAACAATAAAGAGGTTGTGATCAGTGCTATGAGGGGGGTCACCAAGGTGACCTGGGTGAGGTGGTTAGGAGGCCCTGCACTGGAATCCATGGTCAGGGCAGGCCTCTCTAAGCAGGGGGTGCATGAACTGTCTTAGGAGAAGAAGCCACTTTTAAAGTCCTGGGAGTGTTTGAGGCAGAGCAGCACCTTGTGATTACCTTAAGCACAAGCAGAAAAGATGGTTAAGGCAAAACAAAACAACAAAACAGCAACAATAACGACCACTCCACACCAATATATTAACCTGCTGTTCTAGTGGCAGCTTCATTTTCCTCTGCCTCCCTTAGGAATTCTCTATTCAAATGGAGAATGACTGTACCATCACTTGATTTTAATGTTATAAGGTGAGAGAGGTTGGCATAATATGATCTCCTTATAGCACTTTGTCAGGAAACACAGCTGAAGCTAAGGAGGCAATCTGTGATCCTGAAACAAACTCCTGTCCTTGGCCTCTGGCCCCACTAGTGCTAAATAATAACAATTTTCGAGACTGCAGTCTCCAAGAAGACTAAGAATCCATGAGGTTGGCTGTATCCTCTCTGCCTGGAACAGTGCTTGTTTCTTAAAAGACTCGATATTGTTGAATGAATGAATATAATACTTACATTGATTAAAAACCCAAGATGATTTAATACATCAATTCTAGTTCTCACAACAACCCTAACTTGTAGTTATTATCACCTACATTGTCTCATTGAGGCTCGGAGATGTATGTAATATGCCAAGGTCACCCAGTGATGAGCCTGGGAAACAAACAAAGCCAGGCATGTCTGAAGCCAATGCTTTAGGTTTTTCGTCTTCAGAATGAAAAAGATATGTGACCTCAAAAAGGGCTTTCAAGTATCAAAATAGAAAACGCCAATAGTGTAGATTTAGAATCAGCTTCTTTTTTTTGTGGTGAGAGGATAGTAACATTACTTAAAAAAAAAAAAAAAAGAAATGCGTTCCTGGGAATGTGAAACAAGTTTTTCCCAGTGGGTTGTTTCTAAGGGGTTGGGGAGAGCCTTTGGTGAGTGACAGACATTATTAAAACTTTTAGGCTTTGTTTTAAAAAAAAAAAAGATACATGTGTTTGTGTGTAAAATCTGCCCATTGTCTTCCATATTCTTTCCTCGGGGAACTACAAGGCTGGGAGGGACATCTTTAGAAGATGGGCTACCTTTTGAGGCAAATGGGCAGCCTAGCCAAGGGAGCCCAGAGTATCTGCAGAGGGTAACAGAGGGAGGGGGCACCAAAACAGCCCTCCAGGAGATGAGGACTTGGAAAAGATTTGTTCACTAAAGTTTGCCATTTCCTGCAGCTTTATAAATAATTCACTTGGGTAATGTCTCACCAAGAACTGTAAAATCACCTCTAAACCCTGAGAATCTAATGGACTTTTAAAAAAATTTTCTAAATAGAAAAACATCATGGCTTTGATCTGACACTCTTCTCCAATCTTGATATCTTTTTTCCTTCTTGGAGAGAAATCTGTAATACACAAATGAGTTTGTTGTAATTGCCCACCTAGTGTGTAAAATTTCAGCTTCAGTTTCACGTTTAACAGGCAACCTGCACAAAATACATAGTCCCAGCTAAGCGCGCAGGATTTCTCTTTGTTTTTCATTAACAGCTACCGGTTGAAAACTGTGCTAGTCTCTGGGAAGAAGTCATTGAATCAGATGCTTATGCAATATCTTCACTGATTCCAGGTTCTATGACGAAGGTGTTTTAGTCCATCAGTTCCATATTAAGTATGAATTTCCCCCAAAGCATTTTAACTCACCAATTTGTGCTTCTTGACATACATACCTTGCACACACTAATCCTAAAATGTGTTTTCCTGGTCACAAGGGGAAAAGGGCAGGAAAATTCGGATGATTCATGCAATGCCATCACTACTCCTAAGGACAGATTCTAAGCCATTGACCAAAGATGCTGGCTCCTCAGAGAAGATGGGTAGGATTGGCTTCCTGGTGTAAGTGTGGGCTCTGGGTTAGACAGCCTGATCTGAATCTAGGATCCACAGCATATGTGCTCCATGATTTTGAGTATATTAACTTTCTATGTCTCAGCTTCCTTGCCTATGAGCTATGGATAATAATTGTTCTTAACTAAGAAGGTTATTGTGAGGATTAAGTTAATAAATGGAAGGCACTTAGAAGAAGCTGGTATGTAGAAAGTACTTTAAAATGCTATCTGCTCTCAATTTTCTTCTGTCTTGTCTTAACACACTTGCTATGCCTTGCCTTTCTCCCTGGCAAGCAAATACTGATGAGATTAATGAATGGGTGATTTCTGGAGTTTCCACCCCAAGACTGTGTCCATATGCATTTCCCTGTCTTTCATTCAGTTTTCTATCACTGTAGGTTGAATTTAGGGGGTTGGAGCTTTCCTTCCTGTGTATCCTTGACTCTTCAGGCAAGTTCCTGTGAAGGATGCACATAATTAGCAGAGGAGGAACTATCAAAGCAAAGAGGCAATTTATCAAATTCAATGCCATTCTTTTCCTCAAGTGAGAAATCTAGAGTGATCAATTTAAGCTGACATGACTTTGAGTTTTTACTTTTCTGCTTGATCACAGATCTCTCTTTATGTAAAAGCACTGCTTGCAAAATAAAATCATTTGGAAGTCTCTAAAAGGAATTCCCCTCAATAAAAGAAGACATTTAAAACTACATGGACATATCAGGGAGAAAGTTTAAATGATTTTCAAGAGAGAGAATTTCTGAATCTTCTTCCTCCTCTTCTTCCTTTTCATCCTTCTCTTCCTTCACATCCCTTTTTCCTGCCCCTACTTCTTTTTCTTCTTGTTCTCCTTGGCCTCCTCCTTCTCTTCCTTCCATACAGTTGAGAACATGTGGCATTCATAACAGGAAATCCTCAGGCAGCCAAGCTGTGTGGGAACAAGGTAGCTCAGCTAGGTTACTCTGAAGTGGTCATTCAACAGTTGGAAGAGTAGGTAGGGGATTGAAAAGGGCTTGAAATGCCATGCCACGTCATTGAAGATGAGGAGGCAGAGGAGGTGAGATCTGTAATTCTTGAGGTTGTGACCTAATCAGTATTTCTCCAGCAACCAAAAACTCAAGTGTCCATTCAGGGTCCTGATTACTCTTGTGAAAATATTAAATGAGTAGGGTAGGCGGCAACATTCATTCTACGGGTTGCAGGGGCTCTATACATCTCTGAAATTGGCCTTTAAACTTCAGGACATTGGAAAGGGTGGAATGGGGGGCTAGCAATGGACGACGAAGAAAATTCTACCTTCCTATTGCCTCCTTCAGATTATCTTCCTTTCTTATACCTAACCCTCCTCCCAACCCTTGTCTAAGTATGCACCTCTCTGCTTGGATTTCTGCACCGAAGGTATCAATTCTACCTTTAAGGTTTCTTTTTTCTTTCTGACTTTCTGCTTTACAAGAAACTTTTAACCAAGTCCAACAAAGCCACAGTACTTCTGAAAGCCAGGTCTGTTTAAATTGTACTCAGGTAATTATAATTTCTTTAACAGCGGCTATTCCTCTGGTAATATGTATTCACACTAAAAAAAGATAGTTTGAAATTCTTTAACAGCATATTAAAATGCAAATCGGTCTTCCTATTAAAGATTTCTGGAAGTTCTCTGACAACACATTTAAATGCAAATTGCCGAAGTGTAGATGCTAAAATTAAAATGGGGAAACATAATACACGTCCATGGAGGGGCTGATGCTCTTAACAGCAGAGAGGAAAGTAGCACTCCAGGCCCCCTGCATTCCAGTCACTCACTGGGTCAGTGACCAGGTCTGGACAACTGCCGAGGAAAACAATCTCACCATGTGCACTTAATTCTGCAAAGTGGATCTGAATGTAATGGACTCATTGCAACCTGATAACCACAGCAAATTCTCTTTCTTCCTCACGTGTCATGTTGCCTGGCCAGAGAAGGGAAGACAAAGCGCCAGACCCACTGGTACTATTTACTTTGCAACTCTGCCTTGCTCTATTTACAGCCCTGCAGAGATTTCTCCCGTGCTCTCGGAAGAACTGGATTGTTATAGGAGGCAGATCCCCATGGCAACGACACAAGCCAGTGCTTTCCCAGTTCTGCTTTTGTAACACCGCAGGTTGCTTCTAATTATTCCACAGGGTGTCACAGGATTCTCAAAACAAAGTTAGTTTTAATTCACTCTAAATTTAAAAATAAGCATGTATGTTCTGTAGTGTGGGGCCACTTGGGTGTTGAAGAGTGTGGGCAGTGATTATGGGGGTAGTGGGAGCACAGTTATTGACGTGGGGATCTGCTCGAAAGAATTGAAAGTTAATGTTAGAGATCATTTTAGGACTGTGCAGTTTCTTAAGAACAAAGTAAAATGGGCTACTAATCCCTAAATTATATCTCCCAGATTAATATTCTAAAACAGGCTGTCCTGCAAGGAAAGCTTTTCTTGGCAAGGCTGGACATTCCATCCTCTGACAATTGCGTCCCCATGTGTCTTGGCTTTACAACCTTTCTAAGTGGCCCTGGGAAAGTTTCCTGAAAAAAGCAAAAAGGTCTCTTTGGTGCTCTTCATTTATCCTCTGTTTAAAAAATAATTTTTAATTATACACATAAATCACAAATGCATTTTCCCCTAAAGTCTCTTTGCTCAATATCCCCTAATCCCAGCACCTTCCCCTTCTCAGTCAACCCCTGTTATGATTTCGTTATGTGCCCTTCTAGACAATTCTAGATTTTTGTCTCTCAACATTATTTCTTGGGGATTTATAAATTTTAATATATAAAGCTTTAATTCTAATATCTTTTATTTGCTTTTAGTATAATGCCACATGGTTTTTAACTGATTCCTTATTGGGGGACATTTAGGTTTGTGATGGTTAAATTCAGGTGTCAAATTGGCCAGTTATGATGTCCAGTTATTTGGTCAAGAAAGCACTGGCCTGATAGTTACTGTGAGGATATTTCATGGATTTAGATCATCATTAAGCTAATTGCATCTATGATGGATGACATCTACAATCAACTATGAGAGAAATCTCATTCAATCTGTTGAAGGCTTTAAAGGAAAATTTCAGCAATCAGAAGGAAGGATTTTTATCTCTACTTCAGCCAGCCAGCTTGGGAATCATCAAAAACCTTCACTGGCCTGCTCTATGGAATTCGGGCTTGCCCATCCTCACAGTCAAATGAGCCAATTCCTATAATAAATCTCATAACATTTACATTATGTCTGTTGGTTCTGTTTCCCTGGAGAACCCTGCCTAATACAAAACTTCTGCTAAGTTTTCGCTATTGTAAATAATGCATGTGGTTTATATTAGGGTAAATACTTAGAAATGGAATTACTATGTTCCTAATTTTTCAAGGAATTGGTCCCTTTCTCCTTTCCTTCTATTTCTGCCAAAGACCTAGAAACATCCCTTTCTAATCTCTAGGTTCTGGTTTCCTGGAAGGAGAGATTGTGTTCCTTATTGAAACTTAATGTAATCTGTGTAATTAAAAAACAAAACATTGCAAGAAATTATGTCACAGTGACAGTCATATCCTGTGCTTTATCCATAATACACATGACAATGTGAAGCAGACCTCTGAGTCATGAATGAATTTATGCAAGGTTGCTGACATCCCTAGATTCACTGTTCTTCCTTGGGGATATGTTTTTCTCTTCAGAAAGTTTACTGTGGGGCAAAAATAATAAAAACTTGCAATTACATATTTCTTTATATTTTTTGGTGGGCCTCATAGTAAGGAACTGTTGAATTGAATTATCTGGTGAATTCTGGAAGCATAGATAGCTCAAACTTGATGATGATGATGATATTCCAAGGGATTGATCAGAAACCTTTCTGAGGAAAAACCATCACAAACTATTGAATGATCTCCTTTTGTAGAGTGCACGCTAAGCTTAGCGAATAGTCAGGCATTTTTATGGTATAACCAGAATAATAGGTGGTTGGGAACATAGCCCGACAACGTCATATTACATCTAAGAAAGTTGTATCTCAAAAAAGTGATATGCCCTGCCAAGATCACTTACCAGGATAGTGACAAGTCCAGTATTATAAAACAGATTTTTTTAAATTTATTTTTTAAATTGATATATGATAAAATTCAATTTTTTCCCTCTTTGATGTACAGTTCTGTGAGTTTTCACAAATTTACCTCAATCATGATACAGAAGAGTTCCACCACTCCAAAAACTTACCTGCTGTCTTTTTATAGTCAAATCTTCCCTGCCACCTCTAACTCCTAGCAAGACCTGATCTCTGAAATAGTGGTGCTTTTTCCAAAGTTTCGTATTAGTGACAGCACAATGTATTTTGATCTAGCTACTTTGACTTACACAATACATTTGAGATTTATCCATGTATCAGTAGTTTATTTTAATTTCTTAATAATATACTATCATGTGGATCCACCGCAGTTTATACATTCACCTACTGAAGGAATTTGGATTCTTCTCAATTTTTGTGATTAAGAATAATGCTGTTATATATATTTGTGTACAGGTTTTTGTGTGGACATTAGATTTCATTTCTGAAGGGTAAAAGCCTAGGAGTGGAATTGTTGGTTCATATGGTAAATATGTATTTAACTTTATAAAAAACTTTCAAACACTTTTCCAGAGTGTACCATTTTGCATTCCCACCAAAATAAGAGATTCAGTTGTTCAATAACTTTGCCACTTGCTATTGTAAGTTTTTTTTTTTTTTTAATTTTAGCCATTTTAATATGTATGTAGTAATATCTCATTGTGGTTTTAATTTGCATTTACCTAATGACTAATGATGTTGGCCATGTTTTCATATGCTTATTTGCCATCTTTATATTTTCTTTGGGGAAATATCTGTTCAGATCTTTTATCTAGTTTTTAATTGGTTTATTTGTAAACTTTCTGTTGAGGTTTGAGAAGTTTTAAATATGTTATGGATACAAGTACTTTGTTGGATATGTGATTTGTGTATATTTTCTCCCAGATCTGTGACTTGTCTTTTTATTCTCTGGGTTTCAGATAAAAAAAGTTTTTAATTTTGATGAAGTCAAATTTATGATTTTTAATTTATGTGTTGTGTTTTTGGTGTTTTATCTAAGAATTCTTTGCATAACCCAAGGTCTTGAAGATCTTCTCCTGTTGCCTTTTAGAAGTTTAATAGTTTTACATTTAAGCCTAGGGTTCATTTTGAGTTCATTTTTTAAGGTATGAGGTATAAGTAAAAATTCACTTTTTGTATATGGATATTCAATTGTTTCAGCACCATTTGTTGAAGAGTATTCTTTTACCATTAAATTGCCTTTCCACTGTTGTCAAAAACCAATTTGTGTGGGTCTATTTCTGGAATCTCTATTCTGAATAGTTTTCTTTTTTTTCAATCTGTATGCCTATTATTTCTTTTTCTTGCTTTATTGCACTGTCTTGGGCTTGAAGTATGATGTTGAATAGGCATGTGAAAGAAAGGGAACTTGTCTTGGTCTCAATTTTAATGGGAAAGCATTCAGTCTTTTAATGTGCAGCTAACTATAATGTTAGTGCATGTTTGTGTAGGGATCCTTTATCACGCAAAGAAAAAAATTCTGGGATTTCTGTTCCTAATATATGATTTTCTTTAGTTTGTTATTATGGGGGACTACACTGATTTATTTTCTAATGATGGTCCAGCCTTGCATTCACTAGTAGTCTGAATCTTTTTATATATTGCTGGATTCAATTTGCTAATATTTTGTTAAGGACATTTGTATCTATGTTAATGAGGAATATTGATCTGAAGTTTTTGTTTTGTGTGCTGCCTTTGTCTGGTTTTGGTATTGGGGTAATGCAGGCATCATAAAGCAAGTTGGTTCTATTTTCTCAAAGAGATTATGAGAAAATGGTATTTTTTTTCTTAAATGTTTAGTAGAATTCACTAATGAAGCCATCTGAGCCTGGAGGTTTTTTTTGTTGTTGCTGTTGTTGTTGGACATTTTTAAATTTTAAATTAAATTTGTTTGATAGATATAGGACTATTCAAGTTATATATTTCTTCTTGAATGAATTTTGGCAGTTTCTGTCTTTTAAGGACTTGATCCATCTCAACTGAGATGTTGAATTTATGGGCATAAAACTATTCTTAGTGTTCCTCTATAATTCTTTTAATGTCTGTTAGTATGTAGTGGTATATTTTCATATTGATAATCTGTGTCTTTTCTCTTTGTTCTTTGTCAGTCTGGCTAGACATTTATCCATTTTGTTAAGCTTTTCAAAGAAGCCACTTTTGGTTAATTGATTTTTATAAATTGTTTTATGCTGTTATTTTTATTATTTACTTCTTTCTGCTTGCTTTAAATTCAGTATGCTTTTCTTTTCCTAGTTTCTTAGGCTAGAAACTTAAATTATCTACTTGAGAATGTTCTTCATTTCTGATATAAGCATTAAATGCTATAAATTTTCTTCTAAGCACTGCTTTAGATACAATTTATAAATTTTGATATGTTTTATTTTCATTTTCATTTGATTAAGAATATTTTCTACTTTCCCTCAAGTCTTAGTTTTTAACTCATGGATTATTTAAATGTCCAATATTTGGGAAATTTTCCAGATACCTTTCTGTTTTGATTCCTTGCTCAATTTTGCAATGGTAAGAGACTATATTTTGCATTATTTTAATTAAAATATTGTTAAAGCTTGTTTTATAACCCAGCGTATGGTCTATCTTGTTGAATGTTCCTTGAGCTTTTGAAATGAGCAGGTATTGTACTGTTATTGAGTGGAGTACTTCATAAATGTTAGTTAGGTCAAGTTAGTTGACAGTGTTGTTCAGGGCTTCTTTATCTTTGTTTATTTTTTTGGCTACTCGATCTTTTAATTACTGAGAGAATAGTATTGAAGTGTTCAAGTATAATTAATTTTGGATGTCTATTTCTCTTTTCAGTTCCATCAGGTTTTGCTTCATATATTTTGAATATCAGTTTTTAGATGAATGCACATTTAGGATTTTTATGTCTTCTTGATTAATTGACCCTTTCATTATTTTGTAATATTCCTTTTTATTTCTGATAATTTTTCTTGTCATGAGGTCCACTCTGTCTTATATTTATGTAACCAGTCCAACTTTCCTTTCATTAGTGTTTGCATGATATACCTTTTGTATCCCCTTACTTTTTACTTTTTTATCTCATGGCATTTATGGTGGGTATTGTTCAGACAGCATATAGTTGTGTGCTGGGTTTTAAAACCAATCTGAGAATAGCTATATTTTAATTTGTGAGTTTAGACAATTTACATTTAATGCAATTATTGGTAGTGTTCAAATTGATTTCTACTATTTTACACTTATTTTCTTTTTATCTCTGCTAATTTTTTTTGGTTTTGCTTCCCCTTTCCTGCCTTCTTTCTGATTATTTGAATATTTTTAGTGCTCCATTTTAATTTGTCGATTGGCTTTTTTACTATATATCTTTTTATGGTTTTTAATGATTGCTCTAAGGATTATAATATACAATATATAAAAATATTATATATAAAAATGTATACCAAAATTTTGACAATTCTACTTAGAAGTAATATTTCATTACTTCAAGTGATATGGAGAAAACTTCAAGCCATATAGGTCCTTCTATCTTTATCCTTTACGTTATATTGTGACAGTATGAATTTGGTGAATCCCAAAAAGAGATTATGTTTTTGAACCAATCCATTGCTGTGGATGTGAGGCCCTTTGACTGCATTAAATTCAGTTACGGGGCCTTTAATTCAATCACTCGATTAGAACACTTTAAGGCTTTTGACTGGACTACATCAGTAAGGCATTACACAGGTTGGGTCTCTGTCCTCTTGTTGGGTTTTACAGAAATGGAGACACAAGAAAAAGAAGACACAGCAAAGGGAGGTGTACCATTTTGACCTGGCCATGTAAGAGAGGACTTGAGGATCGCTAGCAGCTGAAGCTGAAGCATAAATCCCTCAAGAGACTGGCACCACATAGCTGCTCAAGGCTGAAGAGCTGGTGAGCCCAGAAAGGAAGGCAGGGACTTTGGCAGAGACCAGCCACAATCTTGCTTTGAATGTGGCAGGACACCAGGATCACCAGTAGCTGACTTTGGAGAGAAAGCATCTCTAATGGTACTTTGATTTGGACATTCCATGGCCTTGGAACTGTAAGATTTTCCCCTAAAAAAAATTCCTATTATAAAAGCCAACCCATTTTTGGTACTTTGCTTAGACAGCCCTGTGGCAAACCAAGACACATATACATTCCAAACATTGAATGTATTTTCAATGTATTTGAAAAACCCATCAGATTATGTTATAATTTTTGTTTCAACAGTTACATATATATTTTAATGAACATAAGAGGAAACATAGTCTATTACATTTCCCCAGATATTTACCATTTCTTTTGTTCTTATTATATTCCCAAAAAGCTACAAGTTTCTCTCTGCTATCATTTACCTTCCACCTGAAGAAATTCTTCCAGCATTTCATTTACAGCATGTGTGCTGGTGACAAATTCTTTTTGATTTTCCTTCTTCTTAGGATACTCTTTCTATCGTATTTTTATTGTATTTCATTTATTGTATTTTTCACTTCCAAAATTTCTACTTCTCTTTTGCTCCTATTTCTTTTCTGAGAGCTTTTCTCTTTCAAATCTCTTCAGAAGTGTTTGCCCTTACTTAATTGAGCATGGTTATAATAGCTACTTTAAAATCTTTTTCTGATAATTTCAACATCTGCATGATTACATATCTGTTGAATATCTTTTCTGCTAAGATTTGTTGAGTTGTTTCTTATTCTTTGCATATTGGGTATGTTTGAATTGCATCCTGAACATTTAGTTATTTGTTTATTTAATTTATTTTTTCTTTATTTTTAAAGGAGCTTAAGATTACGTAAGTGTTACCTTGAAAATATAGGAGATTCCCATATATTCTACCCCTCCCCCTCCCACACTTTCCCCCTTTAACAGCATCTTTCATTAGTATGGTACATTTTTTACAATTGATGAACAAATATTGAAGCACTGCTTCTAAGCATGGTCTATAGTTTACATTATGGTTTGCACTTTACAATGCACAACTTTATAGGTTTTGACAAAATGTATAACAGATGGTATCCATCATTGCAATATCGTGCAGAACAATTCCAATGTCCCCCAAATGCCCCATGTTACACATATTCTTCCCTCTTCCTCCCCTCAGAACCTCTGGTGACCACTGTCCTTATATCAATGTTGCAAGTTATTCCATTACTAGAATATTAATAAGTCTACTTTAGTCCATAGTTGCATTCCCTAATTATGTTTGTTACCCCTATTCTTCCCTCTCTCTACCCTTAGAACCTGTGGAGACTACTGTCTCTACATCAATCTAAACATTTTTAATGTTATGTTCCTCTGGGACCTGTTAAAATTCTCCGAGGACTGTTGACAGATTTTTTCTTTTAGTAGGCAATCATCTTGGTGAGATTCAGACCACACATCTCTACCTAACTTCTTTGGGCTATTGTTCCGGTGTCAGTTTAGTTTTCAAAAACTTTGTAGTGTTATTCAGTGGCTGCCATCCATATATGTGCCATGCAAGGGCAATCTGGGACTGACACGATGGTCTGTACTGTAGTTCACTTTCATCAGCCTCTGCTATCCTGTCTCAGGTCAGTTTCAAGCTTGTGCAGTTTGAGTGTGGTCTTAGGCAAGTTTAGGGAATTTCTTTCTCCAGATCATTCATTTCTATGATTTTGTCCATATTCTGTCTCCCAGTGGCCCATTTTCCTGTTCCTTTGGCTAAAATATTGGCATTTTAGCCTCCCACCAGTATCATATTCTTCCTGTGTTTGGGTCTGACTTAGGGACAAAGGAGAAAGAGAGAAGAAAGAAAGACTCCAGATCACAGGCTCCTTTTTTCAGGTACTTTGGTCATAGAAAATATATTATTTAAGATTATCTAAAGCTCCATACAAGAGTGCAGTTTCATGATAGAGGCTTGCTGGGACCAGTCCAGGAGATTAGAAGAGAAGACCATAAGTAAACCAGCTTTCTTTCCACAGTATTCATCCCACAGGGACCCTCCATCCTAATTCTCTAGCTACAAAGAAAAGGAAGAGGATTTCTTTTGGAATTTTTTTCCCATCTGTTTGTACCTGCTGAATAGTCTTGGGATTCAAGCTGCTATAGAATGCAATCTGGGAGATATGGGAGGAAGAAAAACCTAGGCATGTATCCATCATATTGATCATTCTTCCAGTTTTATTATTTACTTTTTAAAGTGATAAGATAGTTGCTGTCTTAATGTGCGACAGGGCTGCTGATGCAAAGTACCAGAAATGGGTTGGTTTTCATAATGGGAATTCTATTTAGGGTAAAAGCTTACAGTTCTGAGGCCATGAAATGTCCAAATCAAGGCATCAGCAGAGATGCTTTCTCACCAAATTCAGTTGCCACATGGTAAAGCAAGATGGCGGGCGACCTCTGCCTTGGTGTCTGCCTTCCCCTCCAGGCTTATCATCTCTTGGAGCCCAGCTGTGGACAACTAGGGCTTGTCTCTTTCTGGGGCTCCTCTCTCAGTCTCTCAGGGCTTCGCTGTCTTTCTGCAGCTGTAGGTGAACCTGGAGTCCTTTCTCTCACATGGCTGGATCAAATATGGTGGCTTCTTTTTCTTCTGTGTGTGTCTCTCTCTGTGTCTTCATTTATATCAGACCCAGCAAGAGGGTGGAGACCCAAGCTGGCTCACACCTCACTGACATAGTCTAATCAAAAGCGTCTCACACCCACAGGAATGGATTAGTTTAAAACCATAATCTTTTTCCTTTTGGTATTCATAAAAGAATTTCAAATTATCACAGTTGTTTGTGTATGTGGTCTAGTGTTTTTAGCTGAAATTAGTGGGAAAGATAGTATGGATGCGTTTATTCCATCTCAGATGAAACTAGAACCTCATAGACTAGTTTTGTCTTCTTTTTATTTCATACTATGCACAACTCAAAAGACTTTCCCTTCCCCCTTTCTTATCTTGGTCAAAAATATCTTCTCCACTGATACTATCATTATGCCTAAAATTCCCATATTACATACTACTTTGCACTTTGCAACACCCAACAATTTCTAGCCAAATATGCCTTTGTTTTAATCATTTTAATAGATAATCACTAGTATAAGCTTAATCCAGAGAAAACAAGATCAAAACCAGGAACTGAAATTCCTTGATGAAAATGAGAAAGGAATCTGAGAAATTGGTTTTCTGAAGACCATGTCTTACTAGGACAGGAAAATATATGTCCCTGAGAAAACGAGAGGCAAATAAGAACTTCCTTCTGGAGGATGGAGATCAATAAATATTAGGTTGTGATGACAGAACAACAATATTGGGCTTAAGCTAAAAAGGAAATATATTATTGCCAACGAAAAATTCTAGGTCCACCAAAACTATCTTTTGAAAATGAAGCAGAGATTAAGATATTCCCAGAGAAACCAACACTTTTTGTTTAGTGTGAGGGAGTTCATCACCACTAGACTAGTTCTACAAGACATGTTAAAAAGAGTTCTACAGGTTGAAAGGAAAGGTCAATAGACAGGAGATTGAAGCCACATGAAGAAATAAAAAGATCTCTGTTACCCAGGGTAATGACATGGGTAAATATAAATGCCAGTACTGTTGTATTTTTTATTTGTAACTCTGCTTTTTACTTACTATAAGATTTAAAAAGCAAATGCATTACCACAATGGTAAAACAGTGGTTTTGTACTCATAATGCATAAGCATGTTAATCTGATACAAGAATTACATAAACACAGGGGGACAGAGGGTGATGGGAAAATAGTTTGTGTATACTATTGAAGTTAAATTGGTATCAAAGCCAACAACATTGTTATAGATTTAGAATGTTAAATTTAAGTCTTGTGGTAACTACAAAGAATATATCAAAGAATATGCAAGCTCCATACAGACAGAAATTAGAGTACAGGTTGTCAGAGGTGGGGACAAGGAGTTTTACTAATGGAAGCTGGTGAGGGTACTGCAATACTGTGACTGCAATTAATCCCATTGAATGCTATGCTTGGGAGTGGTTGAGATGGGAACGTGTATATATGTGCCTACAATTTGTTAAAATAAAAAAAAAAAGAGCAACTAAAGAGACAATGATAATTAAATGCAATACATGATCCTGGATGGGATCTAGCAAGAGAGGAGAAAAGGCTCAAATGGACATTACTGGTACATATGAAAAAATTGGAATATAGACTGTGAGCTTTATATCAATGTTAAATTTCTTGAACTTGATAACTGCACTTAAGGTGGTTACATAAGTGAATATACTTGTTCTAAGGAAATGTACATGAGCAGTATTAAGTTCAAAGTGCATGATATATACAATCTACACTAAAGTAGTAAGATTAATAATGGATTCATATATGGAAGGAGGGATGGATGGATGGTGGATAGAGAGAGTGATATGGAAAAGATGGCAAAATGTTAAAAATTAGTGGATCTGAGTATCTGGAGGGAGGGGTATGTTGGAGTTCTCTGTGTGGGATTTGTATTATTTTTGTGACTATACTTACATTTGAAAATATTTCAAAATGAAAAGTTAAAAAAAGGGAATTTTTAGGGTGCTGGAACTTTTCTGTATGGTACTGAGCTTAGGTACATGACAATGCATTTGTAAAACCCATTGAACCATATACCACAAAGAGTGAGCCTTTATTGTCTGCAAATTTTTGAAAACTTAGCCAAGTTGTTGGGGAACCCAGACTGGAATGCAGTATGTGACAAATGATTCTAATTGAATTACAGATGTATGTATGTACTGCAGTGAAGGGGTTGGGGAGAAAGGAGCTGATATCAGTGACTTTGAGAAACAGTGTTTAATCTAGATTCTATAAAGCTAAGGACAACACTATACAAACACTGCATTCTAGTTGAATTTGTGCATCACAGGGATACAGCTTTGAAATTCTCAACTAAGAATACTAAAATTGGACAAAATAGTAAATAAATTTGTTTTAGTTTGCTACAGGTCACTGGGAGTAATATAGTAGAAATGGGTTAGATTTTACAATGGGAATTTATTAGGTTAAAAGCTTACAGTTTTGAGGCTGTGAAAATGTCCAGAACAAGACATCAGAAATGTCTCAGTGAAGGTTAGCTGCTGGCGATCCTGGACTCCTGCCACGTGGCAGGGCACTATGGTGGCTCTGCTGGTCTCTGCCTTCTCCTCCAGGCTCACTTTCTTCCCAAGTTCAGCAGTGGGCAATCAGGCACATGGAATTGTCCACTCATCTTCCACCTCTCCTCTTTCCTCTGGGCCTCATTGATAGTTCTGCTTTGTGCTGCTTCATCTGTGGCTTTTGTCTCTCCTGGGTTCCTCTATGAGCTCCTGGGTTCCTTCTCTCCATCTCTGTGGCTTTTCCCCTATGTGTGTGTCATTCAGTCCTCTATTTATAAAGGACTCTTGTGAAAGAATAAAGACCCACACTGACTCCCACAATCTAATCAAAGGCCCTTAACTGAGGTGATCTAATCAAAAGTGATCTAATCTAAAGATCCCTTAATTGAATCTAAATAAAACGTCTTATCTACAATAGGTTTACAGGCACAGGAATGGGTTTGCTTTAAGAACAGGACTTTCTGAGTTCCACAAACAACTCAAACCAGAAAAAAATTGTACATATTGGGATCCAGGTTTCTCAACGTCAGAGTGAAAAGTTAAAAATCAGAACAGATTGATGAAAATGAAGCAGAAGGTTGACTAAATGCAGTGTGGGATCCTGAAATCCAGCATCAGTGGAAAACTGGAGAAATTTGACTAAAGTCTGTAGCTTAGTTAATAATATTGAACCAATGTTCTTTTCTTAGTTTTGATATATGTACCAAGGTGATGTAATATGTTTACATTAGGAGAAACTGGATGAAGAGTATAAGCGCACTCTGTACTTCTTTGCAGCTCTTCTGCAAACATGAAGTTATTTCAAAATAAAAAAAAAAATTAAAAGGGAAAATATACTTAAAAATCCCGGGGTAGTATGTCTTCAGAAGTTGCTAGATCCAGTTACTCAAACTGGGCACTTAGTAATCTGATTTCCTTTATATCATGGTGTATTTAGGTCCTTGTTGACTTCATTCTTGGGCGATTCTTCCCATGAGGTGGTATGATCATTTGTGATTCCACATTTATAATCTTTCATCTGAGCAATTTCGGCAAAAAGTGTACCTTTCCCCAAATTATAATTGGAAGATTCACATTGATTGATTTGAAGATTCATATCACTTGCATAGTGATAATAATCACTGTTATTCTGATTGGCTAGGTGAGGGTCACATGTCTTCTGCCGGAACCAGGAAAGGGGGTCAGGCCTTGCAGACAGTATAGACTTAGGAATAAGGTAAGAGCAAATCCTCAAGGAAATGTGAGGTCTTGTGAGCATAAGAGAGAAAAGGGAATTGACCTGGAGAGACAAAACAAGAGCTATCCACTTGTAGAGAATGTCAAAAGGAAAATGGAAAACTATGAAAAGAAATCTTTCCTACTTCACAGTGAGGCTTAGAAGCCTATTTTATGTGAGAAGGAAATCTCAAAAGCTGGTTTTCTTAAACTCTAATAGTAACAATTCTCTTGAATGTAGGGGAGCATATGAATGTATTGAGTTTTTGTAGTGAACAATTTTAGCATTGATGTGCACAATAAATACCATTCTTCTGTGACATTGAATGGCATACACAAAGACAGACCATGCCTCTTTTTTTTTTTTTTTTTAACTAATTGCTGCCTGCTATATTTTGTTACTCACAGAAATATAAGGAAAAGATTTCAAGTTTAAAAGATTGCTTTTAAATGATTAAATATACTTTTTATGTCAAAATCTTTACAGTTAAAGAAAAAAAATCATCAAGAATAAAAACACAGAACATTGGTTGAGGAAGAGGAAATTGGAAGAAAATGATGGGCATTTCTAAAGTTAGGATGCCCTTTTCTCCTCTTCCACAGCTCTGACCATGATCTGGTTTATCAGGATTCAGAGTTGAGTGTCACATCCAGAATTCCTAAGTGTTCATTTGAAATATACCATCACGTAAACCACCACTATTCAGCCGCCAACAGTGGTGTGGAGGTGAGAAACTTGGAGGCAGAATTGCTTCAGTGATGACTGAGTCTCTACTCATGAGAATGGAGTCTGTTTGTGAAAAAGGTCTCCGCAAGGAGTCATATGTGATTCCTGCTGCAGCAGCAGGAAGAAAGAAAAGTTTCCTGGAAACCAAGAAGATCTAGATTTAGGCAAGTCTCCCAGCCCGCTGCAAGTGTCAGGGTGACTGTTTAGCACTTGAGAAAATCTGAGAGTCCTCAATATCTTTGCAATAAGAAGGAAAAGAAAGATAACAATGAAACAAGTGTTTTAACATTTTGTTCAAGATATGAGATATAGAGTCATTGATATAGCTATCTTACCACTCTTCAGCTGTCTAAATTGATCTCAGAATCATACTTTTCCCCATGACCTTAATTTTCTTTCCTTACATCCTTTCTCTACCGTCCTTAGTCTCTCCCGTTGCTGCCCCCTTTCCCCCATCTCTGATTTATATAGAGTCAAGGGGCCTTACTGCAAGTTCTATATGCTCCAAATATCTAGTTTGGAACTCAGTGACTTAAGTTTTTTGTTTTGGTACCAAGTCCTCTACCAAGTATTTTTAATTTTTCTGAGCCCAGCACAAAAATATACCATGGATCTTTCACTGGAGCCGAAGAAACATTTTCTGGTCCTACTCAAAGCAATTTTATGTTGCACACACATTCTCATGTACCATTTCACCCCACATATATAAAACTGATGAATCATGAAAGAAAGTTTTCTACTTTAATTCAGAAATTACGTTCTGCATTGCTGTCTATTTTGCAAATTGAGGTTATGTTTTGAATGATGTTTTTCTGTAGCTGATGTTCTGATGATCTCACATAACAGAAAACTGTTTATGAAAGGGCCAATTCCTTTGTTTTTGACCATTTCTTCAAAATTCGAAATACTAAATACTAGATAGAACAATTTTTATTTACACAGAATTTTTGTTTTGGCCACAGGTTTGAGTCTTTGGAAAACTTGTGATTGCAGTGGTTGTTACACGATTTCTTTTCTGTTTAATTGTGATAATAAATGGCTGTTTTTCTCTGTTAAAGGATTTAAATCACTGGTGTCAGCACTTGATGTATTTGGCAAGATTTGGCAGGATTTAAATTTTGTTTTGGATCAGTTGTCAGGTCTAATTTGGTCGAAAAAGGTGGAGGTTTCAGGGTTTTTGATTGTTTGTTTTGCTTTCTTTTTGTCTCTGGCTGCTTAATTTGAGGTCATAGTCAAACATCATATTTGTTAGAAATGTGTGAGTGAAGATACCTCCTTCCTTTTTAAAAAATAAAAAATTTGTTTATATTTAAGTTAGACCTAGGTCTGGATGGGCCTACAGATTCTCCAGCAGAGGCATCATTGTAGTTTCCATTGCTAATTTTGGGAATTGATCTGGTCATACTTAGTCCAGAAACGTGAATGTCCATTTTCAAATGGGTCTAATATTTGTGATGAAAAACAAATCACATAACAAATAATATATTTTTCTAGTGCTTATACTACATGCCTTAGATTGAGCTGCACAATTTAACAATTCAATTCAACAAATATTTTTGAGCACCACTGTGATCCAGCCACTATGAGCTATCGATATTGTGACTGTGAAAGTGAATAAAACATTATCCCTAAGGATGGGGGCTACAGGTGGGGAAAGAGATGTTATAACTGATGGACATTGTGTTTTAAAGTTTGTCATTTAATTTTACTCCTAAATACAATTTTTCAAGGAGGAATTTTGACACTATTCTTACTTTTAAGAATACCTGCAAAGTCCTTTGAAATAGATTGAGTTGCCTAGAATTGGATCAATGATATCATGATGACTTACTTATCTACATGGTTGGTGAGGAAAAATCCATCTCCTGTGATAGTTGTGGTAATGGCAATAGTAGTTGCAATAATAGTTATGATAATAATATGTTAAATATTTGTTGAGCAATTGCTATGTATCAGGAATGATACTAAGTAAATATTATGATTTACTGCACTTAGTCCTTAGGTCCTCCCAGAATCAGATGTCAAGACAGGATTAAACATGCAAGAATTTTGTTAAGGGGAGTAGGAATACCTGTGAGAGAAAATGGAGTGGGAGTCCAGAGAGGCTGGGAGGTCTGTCAGATGGTAAGACAAGTTTCACCTCAAGTGAGAAAGAGAAGGAAGGAAGGTTAAGTGGATGCATCCTACACCGCCCTCAGTCTGAGAAAGGTTCGGCAAACCTGTCAGGGGTCCTTGAGCTAAAATTGGCCACTAAAGGAGTCCTATGTCTTTGCCCACTTGAGTCTCCATCTTGTGCTCGGCCATTGGTGGCAGCCCCAGTGAGGAGAGGACTTGGTGTAAACACTACTGTGGATTTCAGAGACAGCTGCTGAGGCCCTTGGTGAGTTCCGCTCCCCATGGTTGGAGGTCTGCAGGTGCTAGTGGCCACCGTGCCATATGACAACCCCATTTTACAGAAAAGAAAACTAAAACAACAGAGACATTAAGCAACTCCCTCAAAGTTCACAACTTGTATGTGACTGGGCCAAGATCCTAGCCCATGCAATCTGGTGTCAGATTCTCTGTTTTTAATCACTAGATCAGCTCTCAAGATTATACTTTGTCTTTGATACTATTAAAGCAAAACTCTTTATAATGCTTTACAAACTATGAAGCGCAATATGAAAATCTAAAGCAGTGGCTCTCAAGCTAAGGGACTTGTTAAAGATGCAGATAAACAATCCCTCACCCTACAGATTCTGTTTCAGTAAGTCTGGGGTAGAGCTTCAGGATTTACATTTTTAAGGGCCATCCCAGGTGACCTTTGCAAATGATCCTTGAATTAGACTTTTACAAACACTGCTCTTGAGAATTTGAAAGGTTCTTTAGAGCTGTAGTCAAACGTGGCAAGGACAGATGACATCACAGATGTATGAAAGAAAAGTTTATTAATACTTTAAGGTCCCAGACAGAGAGGAGCTGCACATCTGCAGGCTCACGCGGGGGAAAAACATCAGAAGCATTGGCACAATGAAGCAGGCAGGAAGCAAAAGGTGCACAGCGGACCCGGGGACTGCATTTAATAGTGTTATAGGGATGGGGCAGTAGCAGTTGGTCAAGAAAAGGTGGGGATTGGGGAGTAGTATTTGACTTACGCGGGGGCGTGGATTAGGATGCCTGAGGAGGAGAAGGAGAAGCTGTTTATCTTGTGTAAGCAGGTGTCTGCCGGGGGTGGCCACTGAAGGACCTGGGGATATGGTCTAAGATGCTGAGGCATTGTGACAATACCAAGCCCCTTGTGTTATTACCGACCTTAGAGATGCTGAGGCATAATGATGGTGAGAAAAAGCCCTTACATTCTTACATTGTTTTAATTCACTACAACTGGGTTTGGAGACAAAGAATATGGTTTAACTTCTGACGATGCCAATTTCTAGTGGTTGGTTCTTGGCCAAGTTACTTAAATGCATTGAACCCATTTTACAAATTTGCAAAAGGGGATGCTAATAGCAGCAAATTAAATTTAATAGCAAATTAAATTTATGTGGGGCTTACCAGGTTGTTGTGAGCTCCCGTTGGACTAGGTGATGTAAAGACTGTGAAATGCGCTGGGGAACATTGTGCAAATGCCACTTATGAGGACTTCTGCTGGCAGCACCCTCAGTGGCAGTATCATTCTCTGATGGTGTCACCGGGTGGTTGATGGACCCTATTTGTGGGTATGCCACAGTTTTAGATTTAGGTGTATATAATGCCTGTCTTAGAATCCAAGTGAGGATAAGAGCAATGTCTTTAAAGCAGTCAATAAATCAAAAAACTAATTTATCCTCTAGTTCTGCAGTAAGTCACAGTGTGTCTTTAGAGAGCATATTTAGACATACCTCCTGGTTACATGGAAAGTTCGAAAATGGAATCCTTGAAAAGCCATTTCAATGTTGCCTTTTTCCTTTTTGTTAAAAATGAATAGAGGTAGTAAATCAGGGTACTGTGGAATCTGAAGAAACTTCATTAATTGCTTGTCCCTTCCTCCAGCTTCCTATGGGAGCTAGAGTGTGCCCAGGACCTGCAGCCTATGACATTCACCCTGGAATATCTAACATCCCTATATCCCATGAAAAGAAATCTCAAGGAACAGCTCTAATGCCTCTCTGCTAAGGATTTAAGAAGCCTGAGGTGCAAAGCAGCGGCACGCCTGTTGTTTATGAATTTCACCTGTCTGTAGGGGTTGCTTGTCACTGGTCTCACATCATTCTTCCTTTTCCTACCTGGGAAACACCCATCTAGTAGGAAAGAACAACCTATTGTCAAAGACGTGCACTGCCACACATGTTCCCACTACTGATTCCATCACCTTACTTATCTCCTCTATATCATGTTCTTGGGTCAAGAATCTTAGCAAAGAAAAATATCCCTTAGTTTCCCGAACTTCATTCTCTTTATCTGTGCTAGAGGATAATAATATATGCCTTATCTATCTCAACAGAAGATCAAATAAGATAGTGAAACTCCCTTTCTTAATACCTAATTGGCTACTAGTTTATGATTACAAATGAAGCCATCTTTAATACTGATCCCTACTTCTAATAAACAAAATATTATAAATTAAGCTTTGCTTCTGGAAACACATTTTATGCCAAAAATTAGAGAGATATCAAAATTTTTAAAAAAATAAAATTTAAAAGGAAACTTTCAATAAACATTTAATAAGTATATAAAAGCAAACAATAAAAACCTTTACCATAAACATTCCTTTTAGGAAAATTTTCTGTGTCCACCAAACTGGCTGAGATATACTAAAATATATCCATTAAGATTATTATTACTTTTTGTACTGGATTCATCCACTTTCTAATCAAAAATAATCTTCAATTTATTCATCTTAAACATGTTTATTTCTGAGTCAGTGTACCTGAGTACCTCCTCAATGTTTAGAACAGTAAATGCCCAGAGAAAGGCAGTTTCCATAATGACTTCTTTCTCAAAGATCCCTTGCTATACTATATCAATA
>JAQZBX010031290.1:0-26399 GCA_029593785.1 Cabassous unicinctus | reverse complement strand
TGTAACCGTTGGGGAATTTGATGTAATTATGAATTCCAAAAATATAATTGGATCATGCCTGTAATCTGATCTGTTAATCTGGGCATGATTGAATTATGATTAGGGCGTTGACTGGGCCATGTCAGTCAGTAGGGTGTTGAGCCCCACCCCCTGGTGGGTGGGGAATTGACTATAAAAGGCAAGACAAAGAACAGAGGAGAAGCAGTCTTTGAGAAGCAGCTTTGATGTTGGAAAGAAGGCCCCAGGAGAAGAGAAGCGAGCCGTTCGCCTGATCGCCTACAGCTGACCTTGTGGAGGAAACAGGAGCTAAACCCGGAGAGAAATGCAGCCCCGGGAAGAGAGGAAGCCAAGAAGCCTGAACCCTGGGCAAATGTCGGCAGCTGTCTTGCTCCAACACATAACAATGGACTTTGGTGAGGGAAGAAACTTATGCTTTATGGCCTGGTAACTGTGAACTTCTACCCCAAATAAATACCCTTTATAAAGACCAACCCATTTTCGGTATTTCACATTAGCACCCCTTTGGCTGACTAAAACAATGGGTAAGATGGTATCCACGAGTAAGCACTTGTGCTCATCTGTGTAGGTTCCACACTAGAATATGTCTGAGTGGATACCAGATTTATTTTCAGATGTGTGAGGAAGACCCCAGTTTTCAAGTCTGTCAGGGAAATATCCTATTTTATTTCTAAGCCAGATCCCATCCCTGGAAAAATAATCAGAGCATGATTTTTCCCCCTGACCAATATAGCTTCAAGAAAGTAAGGATGCCAGCATCTCTGGCCTGCCTGAACCTCTCTCCCCATGCAAAGTCCTCCACAAGCCTCCACCAGCCCACATGTCCAAAATCTTTCCAAGTCCCCACTGAGTCCCTCCCTGCCACTCCCCACCTCAGAAACTGAAACCAGCCCTAATAGACCCAAGTGGGGAGCCTGTGTCCCACCAGGCAGTCATTCTCACTGGTGCCCAGTGATCCCCCAAGACATTTTCCATGTTCTTTCCCCCACCCCCCACCCCACTCTCAAGAGGACCTGTTCGGGCCACACTGGGGAGCCCCAGGTTGAAAGAAGGGCAAGCCCACTCTCCACCCAGCAGCTGCTTTTATGTGGGCCTGCACATTCAATTTTCTCAGGTGCCCTTGGGACAAGTGGGGCACAGATAGGGCAGCACAGGAAGGGGGGTTTGTCTTCAGTGTGGGTGGGACTTGGGCTTGCCAGGGTTGGGGGAGGGTCTAGGTGGCTGGGGCAAGGGGGTGAGTCATGCTTGCAGGACTGGGAGGCAGTGTCAGGTAGGTTTTCAATGTGCCTGGGCTGGGGGTGGGGGTTGGGCAGAATAAAGGCAGGCCCCATGTCAGACCAGGCTGACCTGGCCCAGTTCCCTCTCCTTCTTTAGGAACCATCCCAGCTTACATCAGGTGGCAGCTGCCAATCATGCCCCTGGGACCATGGGTGCAACTGTATACTTTAGTTTCCCAAAGAACCACGGAACTGTCTTCTATAGCCATGACCTGTGCCATTTTGCAGTCCCACCAGCAGTACGTGAGCATTCACATCCTCCCCAACACTTGTCATATTTTGTTTTTTAATATTAGCCCTTTTAGTGGGTGTGAAGTGAAGGGATTTGTGTGTGTGTGTATGTGTGTGTTTCCCCCTTATTTTTAATGAATAAATGTTGCAAGCTGGGTTTTCAGACTTGGTGCCTCTTGAGCTCTGTGGAGGCTTCAGTATTTCATAGAGTCATTTGCATCCTGTTGGTGCCTGAAGGCTCTGTAGAGGATGTGTGTCTGTGTTGATTTCTGGTGTGATTATCCCACTCCTATAATAACCACTAGTTTTACTAGTGGTTTATTCACTGCATTTATATATTTACAAATAAGATTGTAGCTTAGTTACTTTGTCTCTCAGAAGTGCTTATTTTCTAATTCATTGTGGTCTATCCGACTTGGTATTGGTGCCTTATATTTCCATAGAGGGCTGGATTCTCTCTTCAAATATTTGTATCTCTATGTATGTCATGAGTCATGATCTTGTCTTATGAGATCCTGGGTCTGATGGTGGTCTCAGTGCCAGGCTGGCCTTACCTCATAAGGGAGAAACTGAACCATGTTCTCTGTTTTATTTTTATTCTAGATGGATACTGATTCCGGGATGACTTGGACTCCTTATGGTGATGACAAATAAAATTCCAGAAAATATACACACTCCTAGGGACATAAATTCGAGTAGCTTTTCCGTAGACCAGTAGGCAGGAGGATTGGGGTGTTAATGTCCAATGGCAGTAGGGTTTCCCTTATGGTGAGATGAGTTGCGTTTTTAATGGAAGGTAGGGTACTGCAACATTGAGAATATGAGTAAACTCATAAAATGGTAGGCTTGGGAGTGGTGTGGATGGGAAAGTTTATGATGTAGATATGTTTCGACAATTGGAGAAATAGAATGAGTAACTGAAGACACAAGAATATTTGAATGCACTACCAGATTTGGTCAGGATCACCAGAGGGGAAAATACAATACTGAAATGCCTAGGACTGGGATATATGAAAAAATTGGAATATAGATATGAAATCCTCTATGTTAATTTGCTTGAAGTTGAAAACTGAAATGAAGGTGGTTGCCTAATTGAATATCATTTTTTTTTGAGGAACTGCTGGCAAAAGTATTAATTCCTCAAGGTCAAATATGTATACATACTAAACTTCAATGTTCAGAAAACAAATTGGTTCAGAGATAAATCACCAAAAGGGACAGATATTGCATGATTCTATTTCTGGCAGGTATTTAGATTATGCAAATTGAATGGAATGAGGTAGAGAGCACCTTACCGGGGCAGGGGACAGGGGAAAAGTGTATTAGGTGTGTAAGGTTTCTGTTTGGTGTGATGGCAACACTGTGGGAATGGATGGTGGTAAGTGTAGTGCAACTTTGTGAATGTGATTAATCTTCTGGCATTGTAAGCTTGTGGGTGACTGACTTGGGAATCTTTAGGTTTTAAAAGGGTGTTATTGGTACATCTGGAAAAAAAATTCTGGATGCTTAAGACCAATGCAAATTTCTTGATCTAGATGGGCATACATAAGGTATTTGCATAAGTGAATATATTTGTTCCCGGGAAATCTACAGAGAAACAAAATTTTCAAGGAACATGAAGTTTTCAACCTTTCTTCAAACATCAGAAGATAGATAGATAGATAGATAGATAGATAGATAGATAGATAGATAGATAGATAGATAGATATAGAATACTGCCAAACATTTTGATTTGTGGATCTCTACATGTGTCAGTATATGCTTCTTTTCTCTCTATGGGATTTGCTAGTTTTTCACCTATTCTGTAAGTTTGGAATTATTTCAAAATAAACATGTTTTAGAAATAATCTTTTGAGCAAAACAGAGAAAAAAGGAACATCTTTGGACTGGGGTTTGCCTCTTTCACCTACAAGAAATGAGCTTAGAGAAGTTAATCAGTATGGGTTGTGGGCATGATTTACCAAAAGTCAGTAAACAGAATTCATCCAGTCAGAAAGGCCATGAAGAGCTCTAAACAATTTGAACAAGCAATAAATTAAAGATGAACAGGCATCTTCCAGAAAGGGCAAAATGTCCTCTCAATCTTCAATCATCCACCCAAAGATATCACTGAATTAGAGTATAATAAAATATGGGTAGGACTCTATTTACACACCTTGTAAAGTTTTGAAGAGTTCCATTTCTGCAAGGAGATAGTACATCCCTCCCAATATTTTAAGTGGCCATCAGTTACTGAAGCCAGCTCCAAAGTCAGGGGAAATAATGAAATATCCTGGCAGTATGGAAATCACACTCACGATCATGCAGTAGGAAAATGTGCCTAGAGTTGTCTACCATGGAAAATGATGTTTGTTCCTCAAAAACAGTTTTGTTCATGCCACAGGACTTCCTGTGTGCCTCATCACACAAACTGAAAGGCATGGACAAGTGCCATGGATTCTCCTTGTCTTGTTTTGTCCAGAGTGCTGTGGACAAATGTGTGCCCCACACCCTAATGCAGCTCCACTGTCTTTTAGTGCTTCATCCTGACAACTCAGCTGGCTTTTGGAGATGGAAAGAGAACCTTGGCACAAAGGTGCTAAGAGGCCTCTGTGGGGGAGTTGTAGCAACCACACACTAAGCCTCTTAATCCAATCAAGGGCTTGAGGTAATGGATTTGATTGGGGTGGAACAAAACTCAAGGCCGCTAATGGGATGGCAGCTGATAAAAGGCTGTTACCCTGCGGTTGCCCAGGTGACACTGCCTTTGTTGCTGGCCTGGAATGCAGTTGTGTCTAGCGGCAAGATCCCTTCACAGGCAAATGTAACTGGAGATCCTGGGGTATAATAGAATGCACCTCCAAATAGCTCCAGGCAAACGACACACGTCTCCTAGAGTGATGTGAGTCACAAGGAGGTGAGGCTGAACTGCGTGCGCATGCCCTGGATGCTCAGCTTCATACCAGTGGAACTTGGTCCACATCTCCTGGTCTGGGCCTGTCACAGGGAGTCCAGGAATGATCCCAACTTTCTTTTGTGATGCTTCTGAGCTGACAATGCTTCGTATCAGCCACTAGAGGTGGACTACCTTGGAAGTGTTCCTTAAAAAACCCTTAGGAAGACCTCCTGCCAGGCATGTCCCACTGCCAGGGGACAGCCCTCTCTCATACCTCCCTGGCTTGTGTGGCCTGTTTATGGGTCAGGGGAGACTTGACTACTTCTCAGGTGCATCATTCACATATAGAAGGGCACAAAACACATTCAGTCCATGTGGGGACTCCCTCAGACTTCCCGTGGTGCTTGGGTGATGGTTAGGTTCCTGGAAGTGGGAGTTGGAAATTTTCTGTTGACTCAGAAATCTGGAGCAGTTTGGTGTATGTATGTATATGTATATATGAAGCTATGTCATCATGTTCAGTCAATTGAACCCTCTTTATGGGTATAGAAAATTCATTCAAGGTTTTATAAAATCAAAAATTCAAACAGTAATAGCAGTACTAATAGCAATGACAAGCAGCCGCTCAATGGCAAAACTAATAATCATGTTGGTAATACACTTAAGGAGATGGGACACTCAAGTAGAAACACCCTGAGTGAATTATTCTGGACAGACACAACATCCCTGAGTGACTTGGATTCCTTATGGTGATAACAAATAAAATTTCAGAAAATATACAAACTCCTAGGGACACAAATTCATGTAGTGTTTCCTTGGACCAGTGTGTAGGAGGACTGGGGTTGTAAGTCCAATGGCAGTAGGGTTTCCCTTTTGGTGAGATGGGATGCTTTTAGTAATAGAAGGTGGTAGGGGTACTGCAACATTGAGAACAGAAGTAAACTCACAGAATGGTAGGTCTGGTAGTGGTATCTATGGAAAAGATCACATTGCAGATATGTTTCTACAATTGGAAAAATAGAATAAGCAACTGAAGAAACAAAAATATTTGAATGCACTACAAGACTTGGTCAGGATTGCCAGAGGGGAGAATACAATTCTGAAATGCCTCTGACTTGGACAGGCTACTGCAATAAAGCAAATATTTTCTGAGGTATGCATGTATTCAGTACATCCTGTGGTAAACTGTCATTTATAGAGCAGAAGCAGAGTAGTTAGCATAATTCCCTATGGGCCCTAGGGTTTTTAGAATGGTAAATGAACATTGGCTTTAACTTAAAATCACCAGCTGCATTAACCCCTAAGTAGTCAGTCTATCTTTTGAAAGTTTGAAGCTAAGAATTGACTTTGCCTTTCTAGCCATGAAAGTCCTAGGTGGCACCTTCTTCCAATAGAAGGCTCTGTCATCTACAGTGAAAATCTGTTGTTAAGAGTAGCCATCTTGTTGCAGCATCTACATCAGCACTTGCTCCTTCAACTTGCACTTTTCTGTTATGGATATGGCTTCTTTCCTTAAACCTCATGAAACAACTGCCAGCTTCAAATGTTTCCTCAGTTTCCTCACCTTTCTCTGCATTCATAGAATTGAAGAGAATTAGGGCCTTGTTCTGGATTAAGCTTTGGCTTAAAGGAATATTGTGGCTGGCTTGAGCTTCTGTCCAGGTCACTAAAAGTTTATCCATATCAGCAATGAGACTTTTTCACTTCCTTTTCAGTCATGCATTCACTGGAATATGGCTTTTTTATAAAGATACTTAGATTACAAAAATGTTACATAAAAAATGTAGGGGATTCCCATATGCCCCGTTCCCCACACCTCCCACATTTTCCCACATTAACAACATCCTTCTTTAGTGTGGTACATTCATTGTAATTGATGAACACATTTTGGAGCATTGCCACTAAGCATGGATTATAGTTTACATTGAGGTTTACACTCTCTTCCACACAATACTGTAAGTTATAGCAAGATATATAATGGCCTGTATCTATCATTGCAATGTCATTCAGGATGATTCCCAAATCCCCAAAATGCCCCTGTATTACACCTGTTTTTCCTCTCCCTGTCCTCAGAACCTCCAGTGGCCACAGCCTCCACATCAATGATATAATTTCTTCCATTGGTAGAATCATAATAAGTCTATAGTAGAATACCATTAAGTCTACTTTAGTCCATAGCTCATTCCCCAATCCTGAGAATTCTGAGATGGTGATGCTCACTCCATTTCTAATTGAAAGGGGGCTTTGACCCATAAGGCTGATGGATGGGATTCTCTTGCTTGTAGTTGTAGACTCTCTCGGTTCCTTGGTATGGTGATTGTCCATCATCTCTTCCTTGTTAGTTGTCCTGGGTGAGTCCAATGAACTCAGTTGAGATTCAGGGCCCAGCTGGCACATGGACAGCCCAAAGATTTAAGTCTCTTGGATGTACACTTACCAACTCTAGTATTAATTATAGGTTCATATAGAAGGGGCAGTAGAGCCATGTGTAGGGAAACCACAACTGAGTTTAACTCTGTCACACTGGGGAGCATAAATTCCCAAGTAGGGCTCACTAGCAGGGCACCAAACTCCTGAGCTATAGCCTTGGCTATAGTGTCTTGATGTCTCCAGAGCCCTCAGGAGTCCCACTATTTGGGGTGGTATCTACTTTGGCTATCAATGAGATCCTGCTGAGACATACATAAGGATAACCTCTGGAATGAACTCCCAACTCACTTTGAAGTATCTTAGCCATATAAACTCATTTATCTTTACCTTTCCCCCCTTTGGTCAAGGTCTTTTTCCAGTTGCATTGCTAGTTGGTGCTTGGTAGTAATCCCTCAGTGCCAGGGAGATTCATCCCTGGAAGTCATGTCCCATGCAGGGAGGAAGTTATTGCATTTATAAGCTGAGTTCAGCTTAGAGAGAGGCCACACTTGAGCAACAAGGAGGGTCTCATGGAGTAACTCTTAGGCACCCTATAATACAGGCTAAGTTTCAATTTCAAGAGTAAAGATCCATATGCACAGTCATCAATATCAAGGGTCCATCAATGGACCATCCTCCTTCACTAGTCATTGTCCCTGTACTTTGGGGGATTCTTGCTATTTCATTAGAGAATGTGGAAGAGCTCCCTAGGATGGGAATTTGATATTCTTTAAGTTATTGTGTGAATCTCCACCCACCATGACAATGCCCCATGAACATTTGAACACATTTATATGTCTTATATGTATACCCAGGTGAACTTCCTCCCATGTATCCATCACTGACATCCCACACCAATGATCCTCCCCTGCCACAGTTATAACCCCTCTATGATCCAAAATTTCTTTAAAAATGAAGCCATATATAATTAGTAGTAATATTTTGATGATGCTCTTTCAAAATTTGTTAACAAATGTTACACAACAATGCAAAGTATTTGTGAGGGGGTGATGTGTGGGAGCCTTGTATGATGTCATGCATGTTTGTTTTGTAAGTTCACAATGTTTACTGAACACTTATAGTTTATGTTCATCTATGAATGATATACTTCAATAAATTGTTTTTTTAAAAAATGAAGCCATGTCCCAAGGGGAGTTCTTAGTTTCTTTCAAGAACTTTTCCTGTGCATTCCAAACTTGGCTGTTTGTTGCAAGAGGCCTAGCTTTTGGCCTAGCTCAACTTTCAACATGTCTTCTTCACTAAGCTTAATCATTTCTAGCTTTTCATTTAAAGTGTGATACTTAGGACTCTTCCTTTCACTTGAACAGTTAGAAGCCATTGCCAGTTTATAAATTGGCCTAATTTCAATATTATTGTGACTCAGGGAATGCGAAGACCTGAGGAGAGAGAGAAAGATGGGGAAATGATCTGTTAAAATGAGGGGAAGTGTGAGAAAGCATGATCAGGGAAAGGCATGAAGAAAATTTTGTTTATGGAGTATTATAAGACAGGCTTATATATATCATTTTGAGATATTGCAATATTGTTACCTCTACAGTTATTTGCAGAGGGCAAGGAGAAGAAATGACTAGAGTGGTTTGAAAATATCAGAGTAATTAAGAAAAAGAAAAGTTATCAAAATGAAGTTATGCTTCAATTCTTTGGTTCCAAGTAAGGATTTATTTATAGGGAGATTATTGGTGATTTTAGCAAGTTTCACTTATGAGGAAATTATTGCTGATCTATGTAAGTCAAAGATTTTTGTGGGTGTTAAGGTATAGTGACTATGTTTTCAGTTTGATTGTTAAGGGAGGAAAAGATCAGGAATTTGAGAGGAAATTGCTTCAGAAGAGGTTTTTGTTTCAAGATGGAAGAGACAAAACTGAACTTAAATGATAAGATGGATTGTTACAAGACGAAAAGTTTTCTGGTAAGGAGATTAAATTTATAATCAATGACATAGCTCTCAATGAAATAAGAGAAATGGTGTTAATGGGAGACATTTGACTTAGCCAGAAGTAATATAGGCAGAGGTACATGTAGGCAGAGGGCAGAGGGTAAGGTAGGGGAAGACCACAGTTTCAGGTGAGGGAAGGCAGAAAGTCAGGTAAGGGGTGAACAGTGGATCAGGTAATGGCAGAGCTGAAGGTCAGTGTTGGGGTTTTAATCATGTCACATCTGAAGGTTAGGCAGGTGTGACCCAGATGGGCCAGAGGAGTCAGAAGACAGGGGACAAGTATACTGCATAGTCCAGAAGGAATAGGCTTGGATGGTGACAGAGAGAGGATGGACAGGTGGAAGAAGCCAGATAGGAACACTGAGGGATGGTGAAAGGAAGTAAAATTAGGAACCCTGGAAAGCACTCAATTCTGCCTGGGGTTCCTGGATGAGCAGCCCAAACCTAAGACAGGAGAAAATCTAAGGTCTCTGGAGCCAAAGTGGGAGGTGGAGAGGCCATTGCAGACCTTATATAGGGGTCTTTCAGGCCCAGGGAAGTCTCTTGGACTTCATTGCAAGGGCACTGGGAAGCCAAGAAAGGCATTGAGCATTGTAGTAAAAAAAACCATATTTGTGTTTACAAGACTGTTCTAGCCTCAGGGTGACACTAGATGTAGAAGTCCAAGAGCAGAAGCAGAAAATCCAATTAGGAAGCTGGTGCAGAAGCTCATGTATAGATTATGATGCCTCAGATTTGTCGAGGAAAGTAAAGATACAATAATTGAATCTAGTTAAAGAGGTGTCCAGGAGATAGAACCACATGATTGTGGCTCATTGAGAACAGGGAAGGGAAGTGTTGAGGGTAAAGACCATGTCCCATCAGATTGGGTGTTCCACCCACCCAGACAGGAAGCAGAAGGAAAGTTTAGGAGGAAGACTTGGGAATGTTCAGTAGATAATTCAAAAAATGGATGGGAAGATCCAAGGAGAAAGCTGACCTAGAAATAGAAATACTTAAGGGGAGCTGGAGTGGCTCAGTAGTTGAGTGCTGGCTTCCCACATACAAGGTCCCAGGTTCAATCCCCATCCCTTGTACCTCACAAAGAAAAGAAAAGGAAAAAAAAAAGAATTACTGAGGGTAGCCAAAGTCAGGAACACAAATAAGGTTGTCTAGAGAGGGGGGAGGGCAGGGAGAGAAGAGCTCCTTATTGGGGCCCTGAGAAAATCCCTGAGTAAAGAGCTGAAAGACATGGAGGACCTCAAGAAAGTGCACCGCAAGTGGGGTTGGGATACTGGGGAGCTCATGTGTCTCTCTGCCAGGAACCCCTCCCTCCAGGGTCTCACTTCCAAGACCTTTCTTCCAAGGTCCCTCTTCCAAGACACCCTCCCTCCAGGGTTTCACTTTTCCCTCTGTCAGGAACCCCTCTCTCTAGGGAGCTCATATGTCCCTCTGCCAGGACCACTTCCCTTCAGAGGGTTGCTTGTCTCTCTGACAGAACCTCCTCCCTCCAGAGAGCTCACATGTTTCTCTATTCAGAGCCCCTCCATTCAGTGGGCTCACTTTTCCCTCTGCCAAGACCCTGATCCAGTTGGCTCATATGTCCTTCTACCAGGACCCCCACCCTCCAGGGAGCTCACTTGTCCCACTCCCAGGAATCCCTTCCTCCAGGAGCCCACTCATCCTTCTGTCCCAGTCCCCCTACCTTGCTGGAGGGGCAGGAAATGTCTCATGCCCAGGGTTGTGTGCCCAGCACTTGAGACCCTTTGAGAAGGAAAAGACATCCCAGAAGGAGAGGTCACCATCAGTCTCTGGAGCCTGCCAAAATAGTGACCCTGAAGACTCACACCATGCCTGGGGTGGAAGGCCAAAGTTCTGCACCCTAGGACCTCCCATGGACCAAGATGACTTTGAATCATAAAACTGGAACAGAAAAGTGCAGGCTTTAAATTTTAAAATTCTTCTAGAAAAGTAGTGCCATCATGTGCCTGTGAGAAGTGAAAACAAACAGACCCTTTCTAGAGGAAGGTAACTTCAGACTAATCTCCAATCATTTCTTCAAATAATTCCCCAATGCAATGCTCAGTTTTTCAGCTACTTCCACCAGAAACAACAGGTACCTTTGGGGTAAAAATGGCCCTGATGCCAGAGTTACCTTTCTGGGCTTTGCTGTATCCTGGATCTCAGCCTTGTACTCATTGTCTTGTCAGCTGTCAGTGCCTTCAAACAGATGGGGTTTGGTTATTCTTATTCAGCTCTTCTAGTTTCTCAAATGGAGAGTTAATATGAATGATTAACTGAAAGCAGAACCCCAGAGTTTCTCTTTATGTGTTTTTAACATATGCTTGAAATTCCAATTTTAATGGTCAAAGGAAAGCAGGAGGGTGCAGATCCCTGGTCAGGAGAACAGAGAGAAAATGACCCAGCCATGTATCAGCACCCTGTACAGCACCAAGGATTCCCCTGCCTGCTGGAAGCAGCACTGGGAACCCAGCTTCCACTCCAGATATTAACCAACAGGCTGCTCTGTCTTGGCCCCAAGTGACAGAGACAGCACTTACTACTCACTCTTCTTCATGAAGTATTTGGAGACATGCAGAGCTTTTGTGAGGATTAAATATGAAGTGCTTTGCATATTTGTGCTATTTTTTAATCTCTGCAACCCTTGCAATTATTGTACTGAGAAGAGATAGTGTAGCACAGAGATTCAGAGTTCAGGAACCAGACACAGTGGGTTCAAATGCTGCACTCTCATTTAGTAGCTGCGACGATTTATTTAGTCTTTTGCATATATTGTCACACATTATATTGGGTAACAGTTACTCTATTGCAAACATAATGTAGAATGAACAGAAGACATGAAAGGACACATGCTTTATGATTCCATTTATATGAAGATTTTTTAAAAAGACAAAACTATTCTCTGGAGTTTGGTGGTGGAGATTGTGGTCAGGGCCTGGGGCTGTGGGTGGAAGGAGCATTGGATGTTTCTGGGGTTCTGGTGGTGTTCTGATCAGGGCTGTGTTCAGTTCCTGAAAATTCATCAAATTATACACAACGATTTGGGTACTTTTGTATATGTGGTGCTTCAGTAAATGATTATACATGAAAAAATAATCTAATCCCTTTAAAGTCTAGATACTATGAGAATGCAGAAATGAGTTAAAATTAATGCACCACAAAATGTGGGTTAAGATCAAAGGCAGAGAATGCCCAGCCAGCCATTCTCATGACTTGAATGTGTTCAGGAGTTAGGCAGGGCCTTCTGGAGCACAAGGAAGACTGACGTGCTCGCCCTAAACTGGGGCATATGGGTGTTTAATGTCTTAGATATGTGACAAAAAGAAGCAGACATCAAAGTGTGCTCTACTGAAGCTGCAGACCCTGCCAGGAATGAGCAGAGCAGCAAGCTCCTTGCAGGAAAATGCCACAAAGACCAGGAAATCAGAGGCAGCTGCTAAGGCATTTGGAAAGACTCCAAATGCCTCATCACCCTCAACCCCCTCCCCCAAGACCAATTTTACAAGGAGGACACCCCAGCTCATGAGATTCACCATTAACACTCCCTCCTTGCCTCTTGCTTCCAGCTATGATGCCCCAGCCATCAGAGCCTTAATTGCTTGTTGACTCCTCCAGATAAGGAGCCCTAATTGCTTATTTGACTCCTCCAGATGAGGCCCTTGCAAATTTGATGGCACTGTTAATTGACCCCACAAATTTCTACATGGAATCAGGGAAGGGGCATCAGAAATACTTCTCCAAGACCTCTGGACCCACCCTTTGCCCCACATCTCACTGCTGGTAAATGAGCCAGAACCACCCAACTTTTAATGACCAGGAGCCTGGCCAGGTGGCCTGCCCAGCCTTTACTGCTCAGCCTGCCCAAGTCCCCTCTGCTTTCTTTTTAGGATGTCCTGGGTAAAGCAGTACATAGGCCTCCCAGTGTTAAAAACTTTGCCCAGCAATGTTGGCTAGAATATTGGTAAAATGTAAATTTGATTGGGTTCAAAGAGGTTTGTGATCTTTTGCCCGACAGCCTGGAGAACACAAATTATTCTCAGAAACAGGAGTCAGAAAGAAATTTCTTCCTTATTCCAGGGGCAGATCATAGAAGAAGCAAGAGAAGAGGCCACCAGGCATTGCTGCATAAGCAGCTGAGATGTGTTAAGTAACAGCCCTGAGAAAGCAGATGGCTTTAGCCATCTCAAGCCACATCCTTGGACTCACTTTCTTCCATTTGAAAACCAACCCAAACACTGCTAAGACTGCAGGCCATATCAGTCAGGGAAGACCAAGCTTCTAAGGCATGAAAACAAGTTGTAGGGGGAGACTGAGACATGCTCAGGGGAAGAAGCAGCTGACTCAGGGGAAAGAAAGGGCATGCAGGCAGCAAGTGAGCTATCTCTCCATCACCACTGGATGCTAGTCATGACCTGAGCCCTCAGTGTCTCTCTCATCTTCTAGTTGCTACCAGGCAACTCAGGAAGCAGCCTTCACCAAGAAGACCACATGATTGTTCAGTGAGGACATGGCCCCCATGCTTCCATCTTTCACTGCTGTGTGAGTTCCCTGCCAGTCACTCCAACCCCCACTGCCCACATCCCCTTGGTCTCAAACCAGGAAATGCAACATTCATGTTGACAGCTAAACACTGTGCCTCCCCCCTGCCCCCAAATGCAGGACCCTGACCAAAGAGTCCAGAGACAAATACAATCTTGAGATGGCAGAAACATGAATGATGAGACTGTGAAAGACAAATTAGAGTCACATTTGCAGACCACAGCATTTTATTCTGGACACCAAAGTTTTGCTGCAACAAAAGAAGCCAGAACCAAAGTAGCTTTGGGATTCTAGAAAGTAAAATGATTTTTATAGACTTAGAAAGTTAGCTTGACTCCTATTTGTTGGATGAGGACTGTCTGTGCCATAGGAGCATGTTTAGGGCCGGTGGTCTTTGCTTGGTATTGGTCAAAGGTAATGAAGTAGGGGCTTGATTTGCTATCGGGGTCATCTACCTTGATGGGAATTCAAATTTCAAAAGATAAAGAGGAAGCTCAACAGGGCATATTTTTTTGGCTCTGAGGGGTCCAGAGATTTGTCTATTCAATTTTTATCAATACTGAAGGACAACTGTTATTTTTAGTTGTAATAACCTTGAGATTATGTTTTCTAAAGCATTGTTGTTTCTTAAGTACTCTATATATGGATAAAATCACATTATAAATTGAACTTTCTTTAAAATTAATCAGGAGGGGAGTAGTAAGGGAGGATGAAAAGACAAAAGGAAAATGACTATATATTAATAATTTATTGAAGTGTAAGGAATACAAAGAGGTCCACTGTACTATTCTGCTTTTGTGTATGTTTGAACATTTCCAAAAAAGGGTTCTTTACACTGAACTCTTACCTCCTGCCTAAACTTGCTTATAAAGATTGCTTGCACCAACCTCCAGCAGTACACTATGTCTAGATGGGAAATTTCCCCTCCCCTACCCCCCGTCCCAGTCACCAACCCTGTCTTTATGTCTGGATGAGGCATCTTCTCCCAGACCCCACATATATCCATGTTCAAATACCCAGAACCTGTGAATATGTTACCTTAAATGGTAAAGGGACCTTTCAGGTATGATTTGGTTAAAGATTTTGAGGTGATGAGTTTACCTGTGTTATCCAGGTGGGCCATGTGCAAATCACAAGGATCCTTATAAGATGGAGGCAGTGGGGTCAGAGTCAGCAGGAAGGCAATGTGGTGACAGAAGCAGAGACTGGTGTCTTGTGCTTTGAAGATGGAGGAAGGGGTCACAAGACAAGGAATAAGCAACCACGCTTAGCTGGAGAAGCAAAGAAATGCATTCTTCCCTCAGAACATCCAGAGAGAACCAGTTCTGCTGACACCTTGACTTTTCCCCTTAAGACTCATTGTGCTCTTCTAACTCCCAGAGTGTAAGAGAATAAGTTTGTGTTTTTAAAGCCACAAGTATTGTGGTAATTTGTTACAGCAGCCCTAGGAAACTAAAACAATAATTTATTTTAATATTAAGGATTATACATATACAAATGGATACTGGCAATGGGAGCACAATATTGTAAATATAAGTATTACCACTGAATTGTACCCTTGAAAGTGGTTAAGAGAAGAACATTTGACTTGTATATATGTTACCATAATAAAAAATTACAAAAAATCCCCAAGACACATACAAACTCATCAACAAATGGCAGAAACCTCCTTGCATGAGGTGTATAAGAAACATCTCCAATCAAACACGGGCTGAACAATGAGATTCCCTCACCCAAAGGTAGTTTACAGGAAGCCAGGATGAAAGATACAGTCGCACATATCCTTGGCAGTGTTGAAGACTGTGTGCACATCCACCTTTAGGCCCTATCAGGAGTGAGCACAGAGGAAAATTCAAGCTATTGTACATGCACATGAGGCAAAACAATAAACTCCTTGAACTACGATAGCAGTCTCAGAAAAATACCCTTTCTCAAATGTGTATCATACAAATGCTTCTCCATCTATTTGAAGTTGATTTTACTTTCTATTCTGGTAACTCTCAAGTTCTACAGGGAGTAGAAAATTTTGGACACACAGTAAATCCTTGAAGGCACATGGGAAAGATGGCGCATACATCTCAACAAATAGCCCAAAAAAGAATACATGTAGCATTTGTCCAGGCTCTTCTCTTTTCAGGGTGTTTTCCCAACAAGGATCCCATCTCAGCTCTGTGTGGTGGGCAGATCAGGAATAATTGCCTCCTTCTCAGGGGTGAGAAGACTCCAAGGCTCATGCAAGTCCCAACAGGAATTTGTGGGTAAGGCGGCACTAGAATTTGGTACTCAGTTCCACAATAAGGGCTTCTTCTGTGACCTGTGGATCTATGCTGATGCCTAGCAGACATCCATGAAAGAGAGTTGGAAGGCATATAGAGAGACATCATGTTCAATTCAGGGGAAATTTTTAATCTGAATAGCCTACTGATGCTGGTCAAAACCTGGTCTCCTGCACATATATGCAGGAAAGAGTGAGATGGAGCTGAAATCTGTGCTCATGATGTGTTAGGTAGACAGCAAGGAAAAACTCAACCAAAACCTGCTTAGACAACAGTGTATTTATTGTTATTGTTTGAAAAACATGAGGAAGTGCATCTTGATGAAGGTTTGGGCTCCTTTTTTCTTTGATTCTGTTTCTAACAACCCACCTATGACAGTATCTTTTATGCGCTATCTTTTCTCAGGGTGCCAAAGGGCTGCCTGCACTCATATATGCACATCACATCCTAGAGCAGGAGGTTGGATTTTTCTTTCCCTAATGAAGTCCTGACTTCACTTCATTTGGCCAGCTTATGACATGTGCCTGCAAGCATCAGTCACTTGAGCCAGCAAGGGCTTTAAACCAGAGCAAAGTGTACAGGCAGGACCTAAACTAGAGTTGAGCATACAGTTCAGATTTAATCTAGAGCTGACCATAGAGGCAAGAATGAAACTTGATCTGAGGCTGCAGGCAGGACTCCTTTAGAAATGAGCATACAGTTAGGACTAAAACTTGAGCTGAGCATGCAGTTGGGCTTAATCTAGAGCTAAGGTGTAGGATTTAACTAGATTTAAACTAGAGTTGCCCATGCAGGCAGGCCTTAAACTAGAACTGACCATGCAGGTGGAGCTTAAAATAGAATTGAGCTTGCATGCCAGACCTAAACTTGACCTGCTTCTGCAGGTGGGGATTAAACTTGATCTGATCAAATTTGTCTAGAGCCGACCTTGCATGCAAAGTTGTCTAGAGTTTAGTGTTCAGGTGGGGCTTAATCTAAAGCTAATAAAGCAAGAGGGACTGAAACTTGATCTGAGCATGCAGGCAAGGCTTAAACTAGAGCTGACCATGGAGGTGGGATTTAATTTAGTGCTGACCAAGCAGGCAGGGCTTAAACTAGAGTGGGTCATGCAGGTAGGGTATAATCTAGTGTTGAATCATGCTGTAGAAACTTAAACTAGAGCTGATCATGTAGACAGAGTTCCCTGTCTTACCCTGGCCCCTTTAGGTTCATTCCCAACCACACAGCTAGAATAACCCTGTTAAACCCAAGTGTGATCATGTTAGGCCCCTGCATACAACACCCTAAATGCTCCCTCCTTCTCAGAGCTAAAGCCAAAGTTGATTCCTCCTGTCATCCACAAATTCCTACAGATCCAGGTTCTGACATAGCTCCTGTTCCAGGCATGGGGCCCCTTGTTCACCTTGGAACCTGCCAGGCACACCCTAGTAGTAGAAGCCTACTTACCTAGGCAGAGGAACAGCAAGTGCAAAGGACCTCAGCAAGATGTGGCCCAGCCTTGGCTCAAACTATGGATTCTCAGGACAGCCTCCCTGGCCACCTTAGCTACAATGTCACACACACACAACACCACACTTTCCTGCTCTGCTATGCTTTTCTCCATTTCAGCTGACTTTTCTTATTTACTGTCTGCTTCCCCAACTGGGATGTGAGCTCCAGGAAGGCAGGGTTTTGTCTAATTCCTGCAGTATTTTCACAACCAATACCATACAATGAGAAATATTAGTAAATGAATGAATAAAAGAAAAAAAGACAGAAAAAATTGTCACAGTGCCCACCAAAATAAAGCATCCCCAGGATTATAATAGGACCCAAGGGGGAGTGAAATTTGGTAAATGGACATTTGTGCTTATTATGGTTTTTGTTTTTTTTTTTCAAATTCAAGCCCATAACTAGTACAGAGAAAAAGGTCAACTTCCACTGTGGTTTCTTTGTCTTCTTTTGTTGTTGTCTTGAAAATGATAAGACCTCCCCTTAGGAAGGCTCATGGAATGTGGGTTCCTCAGGGTCCTGGGGTCAGCTCCATTTCACAGATGAGGATATTGAGGTCTAAGGGACAATGTGGTTTGCCTGGAGACACAGTTGTTTGGCAGCAATGGAGCTCAACCTGGCTCTGGCCCCTCTGATGACTAACCCAGGGCACCTACTCGACCCAGTTGTCCAACCCTGGTCTTTGCAGAGCCTGCTAGGGACAGAGGAGGTGAAGGCGGGAGCACAAGCACAGACAGGCCTTGGAGACTCCTGTTGGATGCAGACAGTGTAAAACTCCCATGAAAATGTTCCACAATGACTCATTTCATGAAGAATCAGAAGGCTGTGATTCACTTTTGTGGTTCAGGAGAGGCAGCCCTGGATGCTAACATGGGTTTAAATCAGTCAATGCAGGGAGGCTTCGGGAAGGGGGTAATTCTTATTCTGCTTCTATGTAAATGCTGCTGCCACCCCTGACATTCCTCCACCTTTCCTTGGTCCCCTTGTTTGCCCTGAACAATGAATGGTTAAGTCCTGGGGTAGGAGCTTTGTCACAGTTCTGGTCTCCAGTCAGCAAACACAATGTGGGCTCTTGCAGTGGCTTCCTCTGGCAGTGAGTGGCTCTGGCCAGATATTCCTGCCCAGCAGAGGCCAGTGGGTGTTGAAGGGTCCCAGGACATTGGGAGGTCACCTCTGGGAGTGTCTTGATATTTTGCCACCAAAAGCAGACTTTCAGACAAGAGGACCTTGGTGTACCAGTTTATTTGGGAGGGGAGACCAGAGAGCACACAGGAAGGCACAGAAACGCAAGGTACAGGAAGAGAAGAACTCTGATAATGGGTAGGTCACACCATGGCACGTGGGCTCATAGATGCTGAGGAGTGAGAGGCCACCCCTGAGGGAGTTAAAACAGTCTGTCCAGGCAACTGACCATCCTCCTTGGTGAAGGCTGTCCCAGGCTTGGCTGGCAGCCCTTGGAACAGAGCCCTAAATCTGGACTTTTCCAGGCTGTGCTGGTGGCAGGTGAGCTTTCACCTGACATGCTGGGAAAGGTCAGCAGGGAGGGAAGCTAAGAGGTACAGGTGCTTGGTATTGAAGCTGCCCACCCTGGCTGCAGGTGAACTAATAGGTCCACACAGGCACCTGGGGAGGGGTAGAGGAAGGCACTCACAGTCCTCAGGGTACTGTACCCACCTCAGAGTAGCTGAGGCCAGGCCCAGCATGGCCAGGGGCCGCATCCATGGGAGGATGTGAGTTTCAGGGAGCCCTGCAGAGGAGAAGCCTGTGCAGAACTGGGACAGCCTGTAGGTGCTCCTGAAGGGCAGCAACTGGTATCTTGTCCAATCCTCAGGGCTGCTACTGTCTGCAGCTCCCCATCCAGCAGAGGCAGCTGGTGCAGGGGTCCAGGACAAACCAACAGGACAGGCTTTAGAATGGGAGGCTCAGTGCAAAGTGTGGGGACTCATGTTCAAAAAGGAGGCAAATTGCCATTAAGACTTCTAAAATGCCGTATTTTTCCTTTTTATTCAGTCTCTCACTCAATGTGCCATGACACTTTTTGTTTGCTATTTAATCTGGTGCTCCCTTGGGCACAGGGATATACACGGGATGAGTGCAGAACTTCACAGGCAACGAGGTCCCACCCCTGACTCCAAGTATGCACATGGCCCACTGGCTGCTGGGGTCCCCCTCCCAACAGCCACCAGACCCCAACCTCTGTTTGGGCCAGGGAAGTCACACCAAGTATCTACCCATACCAAGGCTGGCTGCTGCAACACAGGGAAAATGGGCAATGTCCAAGGGCATTGCATCCTCCATGTTGGGATGTACTCTGAACCTGGCCCAAGTGTGGGCAAGGGGTTTTACCCACTTGGAGCTGCTCTGGCATTGCCATAGTGCCCATCCCAGGCTGGGGCTGGGATGGTGTCACCAGACTCCCCCAGACACTCCATATCACAAATCCTAGCCATAACATCCCAGGAGGGTAGCCAGGGCACCAGGAGTCAGGGAAGCAGGCAGCTGAGCCCTGTCCAGGGAGATGGGGCAGTGGGAGGCAGGCTTGCACCCAGCAGAGGCTGCAGGCCTCAGTGCCTATGCCATGACTCCATCAGACTCCACTTACAAAGCACATTTTCTAAGATACAGTTAAGAATTTCAAGGCAGGAACTGCAAAGCACTGAACCCCAAGATCAGGGTCCTTCTGAGCACGTGCCATGGCCAGCAAGGTGCCTACACCCCTGCAGCATTCTGGAAGGGCCAACCAGAGTCCATGCAGACAATAAAGGTGCCTTAACAGCTGTTCTCATGAGTCACTGCTGCATCCAGGACTTATGGGGAAAGTGGAAGAGGAGGAAAATACACTTCATCTCCATGAGAAATCCAGGCAACAGAGTCAAGTCCTTGATGTCCTTTCTACACTTACATGGTCTGGAAGGAACTTGGGCCACCCACCAAGATGGGGTGGAGGCAGGATTTGACCTCAAGTCCCCTTGTACACTATGCCCTGCCCACCCTGTACCCCCAGGTCCAAGGCAGCCCATGGTGGGGTAACTGCAGACTCCCAGTGGCTCAGGGCTAGGGTCCCCTCAGTCTGGCTGAGGCCTGGCCTTTTATCCCAGCCTATGGGTCGCCCAAGCAGCAGGAATGGCCATTTGCCTGGCATTCTGGGGTCACTGCCTTATTCTGCCAGTGCTCCTGTCCAGAGAGGGTCCCTGCCCTGAGGACCTCTCCCTGGAGGCCATGAGGTGGATGATCTCCTTCCAGGCCCTGTGACTTGGGGATAGACTCCACTCTGCTGCTGAAAAGGAAATATGCCCACATCAGTCTCCACTGTTTGTAGGCAAGCTCCGCTGGCTGGGAAGCCCTCCTTGTGGCTCAGGGCACAGAAGTCAGTTGGTCCATTGACAGGTGGTGGGGAATGGGAACAGGGGGACAGGCAGGCATCCACACCCCACACCTGAGCTGTCTCCAAATGGTGGCACTTCCCATTAAGGTACTGAAGACCTGAGTCCTGGATACCTGAAGTAGCTTCAGGACTTGGGGCACCACCCCATACAGGCTGCCAGAAATCACAGTGATGCAGTGGGTTGCAGGTGATGTCAGGGTGGTAGGTGAGTGTGGGCAGAAAATGCAGCCCCAGGTCTGCAATCAATGAACAGGCCACAGGTGGTTGGAGTGTGGCAGGAGGGAGCTGAGAAGCAGGAGACCTGAGTCTGGACTTGAGCTCCAGGCCAGAGGCCAATGCAGGAGCAATGCATTCATCCATACCAGGCCTGGTCAGCCTGGCCTTGGACTCCCCAGTCCCACAGAGCTCAGCAGCCTGATCATCATCCTGATGCTCATGGCTGGCTTAGTCCATGAATATGTGGTGACAGGACTGGACTCTGTTCCTGGATGATGTTGAGTTGGTCTATGTGCTCTCCTTTCAGCCCAGCTGACCAGACCTTTTGGTCACTTCCCTTGTCCTCCTGATTGCTGGCTTTTAGGTCTTGCAGTGGGCCCAAATCCAGAGTGGGGTTGGTGGCCTTAGGGTCATTTTGGGACAGGGATGAATTCTAGTCGATGGGGGGCGGGGTGGCAGGTAGGAGGGGAGAAGGTGGCAGATGGGATCTGGGCAAAGATTCCTTGTCCAGTACTGGTGAGTTCAGGAGTGATGGTGACAACTGAAAATTCATTGTGACACAGCTTCAGACCTGGGCAAAGCTGATCTCTGGTTTGAACAAGCCCCAGGGACCCTTCCTCATACAACGCCTTCTGGAAATGACTTAAGGCCCCTGGTGTTGCTGGAACTGGCCTTGGCAGGCAGTCTTCTGAGTTGGACCCACTGGTTGGATGGAGCCTTTCTCCTTTGACAGGGCCAAAGACACTTTCTAGGAGACTTCCCAGCCAGAACTCTTCCCCAAGTGGGTAAATCCTGAGAAAGTCTAGCCCCAGGTGGCATTGAGTGTGACATTTCTTTTAGAACCAAGAAGCACAGATGGTGCTCGAGACCCTCTGGCCTGCATCTCTGTAGTTGCATGAGAGGGACATGAGATGACTTAGACTTGGTTGTTTCTTAGCAAGGACCCCTAAGGAACTTCTCCTTCACCAGCTTTGCATTTCTCCAGGAGAAGTGACCTAGGAGCAGGGAAGCATGGCTGCTGCCCACCTCAAATCCTCCATAAGTAAAATTTTCTCAGGAAAGAAAGAGGAAACTCCACAATCTTCCTATTATTTTCCAACGGCTTTCATATTTTCCTCACTGACATGTGCTTTCCATTACACATGGACAGACTGATCAGGGGTTTTCTCAGGTTTTTCTTGTCAGTGGGAGAGTTGGTGAAGGAAGACCATGCTGAGTGGCCTATTTCCCTTTTCCCTAGTGCACACATATGCATCTGGCAAGTCTCCCACTCTCTGTGTGGATGAGCATTAGCCTCATTCTGGAGAGAAATTCTAATGCTTTTATTTTGGACAGTATTCTGTAGAGGAAAAATGAGGCCTAGGTGGAATGTAGTACCAGATATCTTTGATCTTCTCAGACATGAGTTTAGAGGCAAGCTCTAGGCTGTTTCAGTCATGCAGTGCTCAAAACGTTGCTGCAAGATAATGTCACACATGACAATTGGCTGTGTTTGGGGTGAGAGAGGTTTGGGTCAAGGGTTGGGAGCTTAGAGTAGATAAGACTCAAATATGGGAGGAAGAAGAAAGTCTGCTTTGAGATAGTTCAAAAATTTGTATTAAGTTAAATCTCCATGTGGTTTGTAGGAGTCAATCTAGCTTGGTGATTAAGAGCCTGAACTCTGGAGTTGGATTCTACCTGAGTCTGAATCCTAGCTCAGGCATTTACCACCTGTGAGCTGTTGGGCCCTTGACTGAAAATCTCTGGGCCATACTTTTGTCATCTTTCAAACAGTGATAATGAAATTGAAACAGTTATCAAATAAGTGAACACGAAAAGAAGAAGCAGTTTAGTCAAGGCTTTCCTTGCTTTCACTAACAATCTCCCTCAAGTCTTTCTAGTTCGTGCCCACTCCCATGTTTGGTTTTTTGATCAGAGCAACACCACATTTCCATGTATCATTGGCAAACGCACAAATCATCATACTCCAATCAGTGCATTTTATGTTACACAAGTCCTATCACAATGGGAAATTTATTTAAAAGCTACTCAATGGCTTCAGGTCAACAACGATGTTGGAGTTAGATACTTCAAGGTGCTGTTCACTCACAGTGTTGTTGAACAACTAACAATAACTGGCAGAGCAATCTTCCTCAAAACTCCAGAAAACAGGTACAGAGTAATAGTAACTGGGCAATAGCTGAATCAAGAACATACAGCTTTAAAAATGACAGGCAGTGTTCATGGCACCCTTCCTAGTTCCTCCCCATCCCACCATAGTGTGATGTGGAGCCACCTGTGTTCCCACTCTGGGTCCTTGACCCAGTTCTGGGAAGAGCAGAGTAACCCCTATGTGCATACTGGGGTGCCTGTGTGCTAGTGCCAGTCTTTCATGTGGCAGACTAAAGACTGAACCAGGAAACTCATCTTGGGCTCACTCTCCCAAAACTTGTCCTGCAGGAAGAAGCAGCTTTCAGAAAGTTAAGACAGTATAAAAACAAACAAACAAACAATTAATTTAAAGTAGTCTGAGGCAAAGGATTACCTGCATTAAGTCATACAATGGAGCACCCAGGAGAAAAGGAATGTCTATTTCAGAGGGCATAGAGGGGGCATTTGAATTCCTGTAAATGGGGAAGCACAGGCCCAGGACTAGCAGCAGGCAGCACACAGGCTCAAATGAGAGATCCCTGCACTTCACATTCACCTCAGGTGGATCTTCTTGATAAAAGAGCAAAGGAGACCATCATCCAAAGCAGAGCAATTTTCAAAGACTGATTGTTTTCAGTGCATTGGCTTGATTTTGTTACCTCTTGTCACTCATGGAAATCTCTACCATGTCACTCACTGGGAACAAACTTCAGGAACAGACAGATCAGGAACTAAATCCTAGACTTAACACTTTAAAGTATTAAAAGGTACATTGTGCAACAAAAGATTACAAGACAAAGAAATGGAATGATAACCCATCCAAAGAAACAACAAAAACAAATCAAATACATAAATGAAGACCGGACTTGGACAGACCAGATAAAGACTTAAAAAAAAAATTAAAAGAATCTCAATATGTTCAAGGACATCAAGGAAACAGAAAGAACTAAAAAGATATCAGGAAAATGAGTGAAGAATATGTTTATCTTGATAAAGAGATATAAATTTTAATAAGGAACCGAACAGTAATCCTGGAGTTGAAGATAACAATAACTGAAATAAAAAATTCCCAAGCAGGTTTCAACAACAGGAGCTGGCAGAACAAAGAATCAGTGAACTCAAAGGCAAGACACATGAAATGATTCAGGCTGAGGAACATAAAGGAAAAATTTTAAAAGTGAATACAGCCTAAGAGATCTGTGGGACACCATCAAGCTTACTAATGCATGCATTATGGGATGCAGAAAAGGCAGTGCTGAGAACAAAAATTATAGTGCTAAATGCTTACATTAAAAAGAAGTAACAGCTCAGATAAGACAACTCACCTTAAAACTGGGAGGATAAAAAAAAGAAAAAAAAAATCCAAAGTGAGAAGAAGGACAGAAATAAAAAGATTAGAGCAGAGTTAAATTAAATAGAAATTTTAAAACAATAGAGAGAATCAACAAAACCAAAAGCTGGTTCTTTGAAAATCTGCATGAAATGGACAAACCTTTAGGTAGACTGATAAAGGAAAAAAGAGAGGATGCAAATAACTAAAATCAGAAATGTAAGGGGGGCATTATTACTTATCTTACAGAAATAAAAAAGGATAATAAAAGAATACTATGAACAAATGTACACAAATTAATTAACCTAGATGAAAAGGACAGAGTTCTAGAAATATACCAACTACCTCTACTGACTCAACACAAATTACCTCTACTGACTCAAGAAGAAATAGCATGCCTCAACAGACCGATAACTGGTAAAGAGAAAGAATCAGTAAACAAAGCCTTCCAACAAAGATAAGCCAGGACCAGATAGCTTCAGTGGCAAATTTTACCAAACACTTCAAGAATTAAAACAAATCCTGATCAAACTCTTCCAAAAATTGGAAGATGAGGGAACACTCTCCAACTCATTCTACGAAGACATCACCCTAATAAAAAAGCTAAAGATACAAGAAAATAAAATTACAAATCAATTATCTCTTTTGAATACACATGTAAAAATTCTCAACAAAATACTAGCAAACCAAATTGAACAACACATTAAATTATGATCAAGTGGGATTTATCCCTGATATGCATGGGTGATTCAACATAAGAAAATCAATTAATGTAATACACCACATAAACAGAATGAAGGAATAAACAATGATCATTCAATAGATCCAGAAAAGGCATTTGACAAAATACAGCATCCTGTCTTGAAAAAAAAGACAGAAACTTAGGAAGAGAAGGAAACTTGATAAAGGGCATATATAAAAAACTCACTGCTAACATCATACTTAATGGTGAAAGACTGAAAGCTTTCCTTCCAAGATCAAGGACAAACAAGGATGTCCACTGTTTTTAGGCCCCAAAGCTGGGCCTTTGGGGATAACCAGAGATGTAGAGAAAAAAAACTTTTTCATGAGAGTTAGGCAGAACTTACATTTATTATGCCTGCAGACAGGAGCCAAGGTCCATCTAAAGAGACTCAGACCTGACTCCCCAAACTGTGGTTTTACTGTTGCTTAAATACCTAAGTTACTACTTAGCATTTGCTTTGATTATGCATTAGCTTTTATGCATATGAATGAACATACATAGCTAGCTATATAATTGTATGATTAGTATGCTCAGGAAATCATGCTTGCACATACATTGCATGATCAAAAAAAGGGGTGGATAACTCCACGCCTGGGTGGGAATTTTACTATGTTAATTAAGCAAGTTAAAGTGAGGACAGCAAGGGGCTTCTTCTGCACAGGTGCAGCCAACTGGTTGAAGCTGGTTTTTATAATTCATTGCTTCAACAGGATATTCACAAGAACTGGAATTTGGCACCAAGAGGGTGTTGTATCTCATTACCTTCTAATTTACATATTTTTCCCTTTGTATCCTAGCAACAGGGAGAGAAACAAGTTACTTTCAGGTATTCGGTCATCCTACATCCATCACTGTCACTACCGCTATTCAACATTGGATTTTGGTATCCTTAAAAAACTATGGGCTATAGTTAACAGTACAAATATACTAATATACTAATATTCTTTCATCAGTTTTAACAAAGGTACCACATTAATGCAAGCTGGAGTTAGAGAGGGGTATTTGGGAACTCTGTATTTTCTGCATGGTTTTACTGTAAACCTAATAAAAATGTTGTATTAAAAAGCTACGTTTTATATCCCAAAATAATTATAATGTGTTAATAAGAGAGACTTTTACTTTGAGCAGTGCATGGAGACCCTTAAAGAAGGAAAATAATCCAAATAGTATTTTCAAGACTTTAAAATCAGAGGAAGAACTCAATGGATGGGTTGAAAAACAGATGAGATACAGCTGTGGAAAGTGGCATAATGATAGAACATCATCTCCAAGAAAGTATGAGAAGGACAGATTAACAGGTGAAGGGCAAGTAAAAATGTATGAAGGGTACAATAATCCAGCCAAACATATGTGCAGTCATACTACAAGGAAATAAGAGAGGCAGTATTTGCAGATTCCAAAACTTACTTCAAATCACATCTTGAGGTGTACTTAGCACTCCATGAGGCTAATAAAGCATCCCTAGGATGAGAAGAGAAAATCAGCAGAAGGCCAATCAATGACTGTAACTTCTGAGATTG
>JAQZBX010031289.1:0-26388 GCA_029593785.1 Cabassous unicinctus | reverse complement strand
GATGGTGATGTCCACTCCACCTCCAAGTGAGAAAGGGCTTATATCCCATGGATACAGTGGATGGGATTATCTTGCCTTCAGCTGCAGACCCTCTCCGTTCCCTGGGATGGCCGTTGCCCATCGTCGTCTCCTCGCCAGGTTACTTGGATGAGTCCATTGAGCTGTAGGGTAGGAGTTGCAGCTCCATCGAGATTCCAGGCACAGCTGGCACATAGGTGGGCCAGAGGATACAGTCTCTGGAAGTACACCTAAAAACTCCTGCATCACATATAGGTTTGAGTAGAAGGGACTGATGGACCATGTGCAGGGATGACTTATTTGAGTCTAACTCTGTCACTCTCAGGAAAACAGATGCCAATGAAGAGCCCACTAATTAGGCATCAATCTCTGGGACTATCCCCACTTTTATAGGATCTGGGTGTCACCAGAGCCCTCAGGGGTCCCTCATTGCCTGCCCTCTTGCTTAGGAATTTGCCTGCTTAGAGTTCCTATATAAACTTATGAAAGCCAAGATAATGTGCTCAGATATTTTAGAGACTTGACTCTCCTCTGAGCCAATGCATAATAAAACTTCATTCATCCACCCCTCGGACTGCTGTTGGCTTTTCATTCCATCTGCCAAAACAATACAAAACCTCTTAAAAAATGAAGCCAATCGGAACTACCAGCATGATCATGGCAGAATAAGGTGATCCTAAAACTAACTCCTGCTACAGGGCAATTAGTAATCACCCAGAGCTAAATGAAGGACTTGTTTGGGGGCTCCAGGAGACCAGAAGTGTATCCTGCATCATCCTTTAAAGAGTGGAAGGAGGAAACTGCCCATCTGCAGAGAAGATTTATAAGTAGAGCACCCCACGCCATGGAAGCTGGTGCCCATTATACACTGGAGGCACAAGCCACCTTGGGAGCTATTCCATGGCTAGAATTGGAAGTTTTACTTCCCAAAAAACAGGGGAGGAAGAGACAGTTGGGCACCAACTTCAGCCACCAATTAGTAAATTTGGCAGGCTAAAGTGTAATCCTAAGAACAGCTAAAGTTTGAACCTGTCCAAGTCAGAAAGAGGCAGGTAGCCACCATCATAACTCCATGCCTGACACAAGGGAAATGGGACTGACTGAAAATCGCCGTGCTGGTAGGGACTGGCTTCTTTCCATCCAGATCAGATTGCAGCTCTAGCCTAAGCCCCAGGCCCACCGCAGGTGGAGAGGAAGGTGGGGGGAGCTTCACCAAACTCTCTGGGAAATAACGGTCCATGCCATTGAGGCTGGTGATCATCCTGCTTTGGAGGCACAAGCCATGCCAGGAATTCTTCTGTGGAAGGAATTGGAAGCCCCAAATCCCCAAAACGGGGGAGTAAGAGACAGTTGGCCACCAATGTCAGCTACTGATTAGTCAAATTGGCTGACTAAAATATAACCCAAAGAACAACTGAATTTTGAACCAGTCCAAGTCAGAAGGAGGCCAGTAGCTGCCATTTTGAATCCACCTCCAGCATGAGGGGAAGCCAGAGTGAATGAAAACCACAGTGATGGTAGAGACCAGTTTGTTTCACCCAGATTGGCCTGCAGACCTAGCTTAGGCTTCAGCACCACCTCTAGCAGGGAGGAAGCTGGCAGGCTCTGCAACAGCCTATACATGTAACTGCAGGTACATTTGCCTGGCACAGACTGAATAATCTGAAGTCTACCAGGGCAAATGCAGTCATTTTGGACCTGCACTGCATAGATTCCTGGCCACATTTGCAGCTCCATCACCACCCCAGGCAGAGGAGAAAGGGGTGTGAAGCTTCATCAGTCTTTCTGGGAAACTACAGTCTAGGCCTGCATAACTTGGATTGTCCCACATAGCTGTGGCTCTGTCCCTACCCCTGGCAAAGGAGAAATTTGGGAGAATCTTCATCAGTCCTTGGGGCACTGAGGACAGCTTGAGCTTTCATGGCTTATAGCACCAACTAAATCCTTGGCTGCTTCTATACCACCAGCACGAAAGAAAGGGCAGGAAGTCTTAAACTAAAGAGAAAAATTGCACCCAGATTTAATGCTCTAGTAAGTCAGCTGCCAAGATACCAACAAAAAATTACAATCCACACCTAGAAACAGGAAGATATGTCCCAGTTAAAGGAAAAAGTTAAGCTTCCAGATGACATAAAGGAGTTGAGACAACTAATCATAGATATTCAAACAAATCTCCTTAATAAACTCAATGAGATGGCTAAAGAAATTAAGAATATTAAGAAGACATTGGATCAGCACAAAGAAGAATTTGAAAGCATACATAGAAAAACAGCAGATCTCATGGGAAGGAAAGGTGCAATAAATGAAATTAAAAAAATACACTGGAATCATAGAATAGCAGATTTGAGGAGGCAGAAGAAAGGATTGGTGAGCTTGAATAAATGGCCTCTGAAAGTGAACATACAAAAGAAAAGATGAAGAAAATATTGGAAAACTTGAACAAGGTCTCAGGGAAATAAATGACAGCAAGAGATGTGCAAACATACATGCCATGGATGCCCAAGAAGGAAAAGAGAAGGGAAAAGGGGCAAAAGAAATTTTTGAAAAAATAATGGTAGAAAATTTCCCAACGCTATTGAAGGACTTAGATATCCACGTCCAAGAAGCATGATGTACTTCCATCCAAAAAAACCCTGAATAGACCAAATCCAAGACATACTAATCAGAATGTCAAATGCCAAAGACAAAGAGAGAATTCTGAGAGCAGCAAGAGAAAAGCAATGCATAATATATAAGGGATACCAAATAAGATTAAGTGCTGATTTCTCACCAGAAACCATGGAGGCAAGAATACAGTGGTATGATATATTTAAGATACTGCGAGAGAAAAATTCCAGCCAAGGATCTGATATCAGGTAAGACTGTCTTTCAAAAATGAGGGTGAGTTTAGAGTATCCACAGATAAACAAAAACTGAGAGAGTGTTTAAGCTTTGCTTTATATACGAAATGGTGTGCTACAAACTTAAAAGAAAATAAAGGAGAGAGACGCCTGGAAGAGAGTCTAGAAATGAAGATTATATTAACAAAAGTAACTGAAAGTGTCAAAAGAGTGGTGAAAATAAAATATGACAGATAAAACCCAAATATTTAGGAATAAACTTAACCAAAGATGGAAAGCACTTGTTATCAGAAAACTACAACTCATTGTTAAAAGAAATAATATAAAGTCTTAAATAATTGGAAATACATTCCAGGCTCACAGATTGGAAGACTAAATATCATTAAGATCTCAATTCTACTCAAATTGATATACAGATTCAGTGCAATTCTGATAAAAATTCCACCACCATTTTTTAAATAAATGGAAAACATGATTATCAAATTTATTTGGAAGGATAAGGGGTCCTGAATAGCCAGAAACATCTTAAAAAGGAAAAGTGTAGCTGGAAGACTCTCATTTCTGGACTTAAATCATATTTCCAAGTTACAGTGGTAAAAACACCATGGTACTGGCATAAAGACAGACACATAGACCAATAGAACCGAATTCATGGTTCAGAAACAGACCCTCACATCTATGGTCAAGTGATTTTTGACTAGCCTGTCAACCCACCCAGCTCAAATGGTGCTGAGAAAACTGGATATCCATAGCAAAAGATGGAAAGAGAACCCCTATTTCACACCTTATAAAATAATTTCACTCAAAATGAATAAAAAACCTAAATATGAAAGCAAGAACCATAAAGCTTCAAGAAGAAAATGTAGGAAAATACCTTCAAGACCTGGTAAGAGGTGGTGGATTCTTAAAGGATATAAGAGGAGGACTGAGATGGACTACTGATATTGTATGTAGAAGTTTTAATTAGCTTTACAGTAAAAGTGTGGAAATGTAGAATTGATGGTAACACATTATAGTGAGTAACAGATGGTTTATAAATGGGTATATGGCTGAAAATGGTAGCCTAGGAATGTAAATTCCAATTGTCAGAAAGCTAGAGAATAATCTAGCAAACTGAATAGCACAGTAAGCCCAGAGGTGGATGAGAATTGTGGTTGATGATACAGATTCAAGAGTGTCCTTCGTGAGCTAGAACAGATGTCCACCAGTATTGCAGGATGGTGGGAATGTGGAGAGGCATGGGAAAAATACAACTGGAGTGATCTATGGACTGTGGATAACAGTAATAATGTCATATATTTCCATCTATACCAACGATGTACTTTGTTGATAATTGGGAAGGATGGAAAATGTGTGCCAAATGTACTCTTTGGACCTGGTAATAATCAGATGAAATTATTGCATAAGCTGTAACAAATGTACCACCATGGTGTGGTGTGTTGATAGAGGGGAGTTGTTTGGGAATTCTGCACCTTTGCATGATTGTTTTGTAAGTTTACAACTTCTGCCATAAAAATATATTAAAAAAATAATAATAGGGTGGGTTGGGGGAAAAAATCACCAAATGTAAGATAAGGACACTAATTAGTAGTAAGAGTTTGACAATATTCTTTCATAACTTGTAAAAAATGTCTCACAGCAGTGCCAAGGTGGAGGATTCATATATTGGCCCCCTGTATGATTTTATGAATGTTTGTCTTGTAAGTTCTCAACTTTTACTATACACTTATTGTTTATGTATATTCATGTATAAATGATATAAAAATAATAGTAGGATGGGTTGGGGGAAAATACTTTGGTTGGTAGTAATATTTTGAGGATGCTTTTTAATCATGTTAAAAATGTTTAACAACAATGCAAGCTATTGGTGGTAGGGTGAGGTATGAGAGCCTTGTATGAAGTTATGTATGTTTGTTTTGTAAGTTCACAACTATTATTATACACTTATCGTTTATGTATGTTCATGTACGAGTGATATATTTCAATAAATTTTTAAGAAGTTAACTACAGAAAAAAAATTGAAGCCAATAAAATAGCCAAATACAATTAATTAAAAATGAAATAATAATGAAAAATTTAATAATAAATAAAATACAAAAAAAATTTTGAGAGAAAAATAAAAAAAATTGAGATAATAAAAACTAATGAAAGAATATTTAAAAATATTTAAATTTTTTTTGGCATTTTGGCATTTTGCCTTTTATCTTTGTAAGAGCTATTGTCCTGTATGTCCATTTATTCCCCAAGTGCCTTACTTTATTCATTTTTTCTTCAAAGAAGTTTTAGTTTACAGAAGAGTCACATACCACATACAGGGTACTCCCATATACCCAACAGCCTCCCCCTTTCCCCCCTTCCCTTTTAATAACATTGTGTATTTGGATTGTACATTTGTTATAACTGATGTGTGAATATTGAAACATATCCACTAACCATTGCCAATAGTTTACATTTTGGTTTACATTTTGGGCCATACACTTTTATAAATTTTTGATGAAATTTAACATGGCCTGCATCCATCATAGCAAGATCATGTAGAACATTTCCATTGCCCCCAAAATGGCCCCTGTTCCATCTATTCTACTCCTCCCACCTCTCCCCTTGGGACCCACATCAACCACCAGACTTCACTCCTTGAAGGACAAGATTCACAGTTACTTGCAACAACTCTGAGGCCTTGACACACTGGTCTGTCCTACCATCTTAGGCATTGAGTATGCTCTCAAGAGACTCCCACACCTCTATTTGAGAACATAGAGGGCATTCCTAGGATGGGACTCCACACCATCCCACTCATTATGTGGAGCTCCACCCATTGGTATAATACACTATGACAAGATGAACACTAATACATACCCTAGAAGCCTGCCCAAGGTCTGCCCTGTTCACAATGTCCCACACATCCAACAACCTAAACCAGTAACCCTCACTTGCCATATTGCCAAAAGAGCATTCCCAAATTTGGACTTTCAACCATGTATCTGCCAATCCCCAGTGTTCATCTTCTCCTTCCTCAACCCTCCTGACATTTCCATGGACAGTCCAACCCACCCTCTCCACTCTAATCCCCTGACAACCATCACTGCTCAAACCAATAGTATCAATACACCATGGCCATGCCCTTCAACTACACAACTACATACTTCCACCTTACCATAGGTTTTGCCCATATGGCTGTTGGCTCAAATCCTTCTTCTCCCTTTCTATTTCCTGCAAACCTATCTTCCAGACTTTAGCTTCATGAGTCTGCTCAATTTGTTTAATTCATATGAATGAGGTAATGTAATATTTGACCTTCAGTGCCTGGCTTGCTTCACTCAACTTAAGGTCCTCAAGTGTCATCCATGTTAACCCATGGGTTAATACCATATTCCTTCTTATAGCTAAATAATCATCCATTTTATGTATATACCAGAAATTGTTTGTCCATTCTTCCATTGATGGACATTTTGAGTTGATGCCAACTTTTGGCAATAGTGAATAATGCCATTATGAACATTGGTGTGCATATATCTGTTTGAGGCCTTGCTTTCAATTCTTCTGGGTTTATACCCAGAAGTGGGGTTGTTGGATCATATTGCAGTTCTTTAGTTAGTTTTCTGAGGAAACACCATACTGTCTACTACAATGGCTGCAACATTCCACATTCCCACCAGCAGTAGATGAGGGCTCCCTTTCCTCCACATCCTCTACAACACTTGTAGTCATCTGTTTTTTTAATAGCTACCAGTCTTATAGGTGTAAGATGATATCTCTTTGTAGCTTTGATTTGCATTTCGCTAATAGCTAGTAATGTTGAGCATATTTCCTGTGCTTTTTAGCCATTTGAATTTCTTCTTTGGAGAAGTGTCTATTCAAATTACTTGCCTATTTTTTAAATGGGCTTTTGTCTTTATTTTTGAGGTGTAGAATTTCTTTATGTATGCTGGATATTAGGCCCTTATCTGCTATATGTTTACCAAATATTTTCTCCCATTGAGTAGGCTGCTTTTGCACTTTTTGAAAAACTCCTTTGAGAGGCAAATGTTTTTAATTTTTGAAGGTTCCATTCATCTATTTTTTTCTTTTGTTGCTCGTGCTTTGGGTATAAGGGTCATGAAAGCATTTGCTAAAACAAGATCTTGTAGATGCTTTCTTACATTATCTTCCAAGGTCTTTACAGTCTTGGCTCTTATATTTAGATCTTTGATCCATCTTGAGTTAATTTTTGTATAAAGTATGAGATTGTATGCCTCTCTCATTCTTTCAGATATGGATATCTAGTTTTCCAAGCACCATTTGTTGAAAAGGCTATTCTGTCTTAGTTGAATGGGTTTGGGGGTCTTGTGGAATATTAGCTGACTGTATATGGGAGGATCTATATCAGAACTCTTAATTCAGTTCCAATGTTAATATGTCTGTCCTTATGCCAATAACATGCAGTTTTGACCACTGTAGCTTGGTAGTATATTTCAATGTTCGGTAATGTGATTCCTCTGATTTCGTTTTTCTTTTTCTATATGTCTTTGTCCATTTTGGGTCTCTTGCCCTCCCAACTAAATTTCGTAGTTAGTTTCCCCAATTCAGTAAAATAAGCTGTGGTGATTTTTATTGGAATTGCATTAAATCTATAGATCAGCTTGTGTAGGATAGACATCTTAATGATGTTTAGTCTTCCTATCCATAAACTGGGAATAATTTTCCATTTATGTAAATCTTATTTGATTTCCTTTAAGAGTGTTGTATCGTTTTCTGCATATAAGTCATTTACATCTTTAGTTAAATTTATTCTTAAGTATTTGATTCTTGTAGTTGCCATTGTAAAGGACATTTTTTTTCATGACTTCCTCTCAGATTGTTCATTATGGGTGTACAGAAATGCTACTGATTTTTTCACATCGATCTTATAACCTGTGACATTACTGAACTCGTTTATAAGCTCTAGAAGCTTTCTTGTAGATTTATCATGGCTTTTTATGTATAGGATCATGTCATCTGCAAATAATGAAATTTTTACTTCTTTTCTAATTTGGTTGTCTTTTACATCTTTTTTTTTTGCCTAAGTGCTCAAGCAAGTACTTATAACACAATGTTAAGTAGAAGCAGTTAAAGTGGGCATCCTTGACTTTTTCTAGATCTTAGAGAGAAAGATTTTAGGAATTCACCATTGAATAATATATTGGCTGTGGGTTTAACATATATATGCTTTATCATGTCGAGGAAGTTTCCTTCTATTCCTATCTTTGTAGTGCTTTAATCAGAAAAGGGTACTTTATTTAATGAAATATTTTTCTGCACCTGTAAAGATGGTCATGTTTTTTTTTTCTTTATATCTGTTTATGTGGTGTATTACATTGATTGATATACTGATGTTGAAACATCCTTACATACCAGGAATGAAACCCACTTGATCATGGTGTATAATTCTTTTGATGTGTTGATGAATAAGTTTAGCAAGTATTTTTTTGAGGATTTTAGCATCCTGGTTTACTAGAGAGATTGGTCTATAATTTTCCTTTCTCATAGCATCTTTGTTTGGCTTTGGTATTAGGGAGATGTTGGCATCATAGAATAAGTTAGGCAATGTTCCCTCCACTTGTACTTTTTGGAAGAGTTTAATCAGGATTGGTGTTAGTTCTTTACAAAATGTTTGGAAGAATTAAACTCTGAAGTCATCTGTTCCTTGGCTCTTAATTGGGAGGTTTTTGATGACTAATTCCATCTCATTACTTGCAATTGGTCTATTCAGTTTGTCAGTTTATTCTTTCATCAATGTAGGCTTCTTGTGTGTGTCTAGAAATTTGTCCATTTCCTCTAAATTATCCATCTTGTTAACATACAATTTTTCAAATATCCCTTTATGATATTCTTTATTCACTGTGTTCAATGGTGATATCCTCTTCCTAGTTTCTAATTTTATGTATTTGCATCATTTCTCTTTTTTTTTTTTCATTTTTAGTCTAGCTAAGGGTTTGCCAATGTTATTAATCATCTCAAAGAATGAGTTTTTGGTTTTGTTTATTTTTTCTAGTGCTTTCATATTTTCAGTTTCATTTAGCTTAGTTCTAATATTTGTTAATTCTTTCTTTCTAGCTCCATTGGTGTTATCTTGTTGTACTTTTTCTAATTCCTCCAAGTGAGCAGTTAGGTCTTTAATTTTAGCTCTTTCTTCTTTTTTAATATAGTCATTTATGACTATGAATTTCCCTCTCAGTACAGATTTTGCTACATGCCATAAGTTTTGATATTTTCTGTTGTCATTTTCATTCATTTTAAGGTAGTTACTGATTTTTTTTGCAATTTACTATTGACCCACAGTTTGTCTAAGAGTGTGTTGTTTAACTTCCATATTTTTGTGCCATGTTCTGCATTTTCTCCTTTTTTTTTTTTTTTTTTTTTTTTTTTTTTTAGTTTTTCATTAGACTGGGCCATGTCTTCCTGTTTCTTAGTTTGCTTGTAATTTTATATTGGTGTCTAGGCATCTGTTTATCTTCATGGATTTATTCAGTTGATTAGCTTCTCTCTCTATTCCACAGTTTCATTTTCTTGTTGTTTTTGTGTGTGTGGTAAGGTTTTACTTTGACACTTAGTTCATCTTATTCTATTTCCTTGTTGTTTACTATGCTTCCTTGAAAAAACTTAGGACCAGGGAAACAGAAAGAGAGATGAGGAGAAAAAAAACAATACTAATTATAATATGAAAATGAAGAACAGTAACCATACAAGAATAGGAAATTGAAATATTAACAGGAGTTAGAAGTACAGAGGAATAAGATTAGAAAAGTGAAATAGAAAAAATAAAAAAAATAGAGAAAAATATAGATTGAATTATTGCAAGAATGATGAGAAGAGGGGAAAAGAAAAAGGAAAAGAGAGAAAGTAACAAAAGTATAAAAAGAAAGAAAACAGAGAAAAGAAGAGAGAGAAATGAAACAAGAAAAATTGAAAACCAAGCAAAAAGAGGTGGAAAGAAAGAACAACAGAAAATAGAAGGTATAAAGATGAAGGAGAGAAAAGAAATAGCATAGGTTGAGAAAATGGTAAACATAAGAAAAAAAAAGAAAGAAAACCCAAGCAAACACAGAAACAAGGGAAGGAGAAACACAACAAACAAGAAACAAGACAGCAGCAACTCATTTGAAAAAATGGAGAAAGAAGGAAAAAATGATCAGAAAAACAAAAATAAACACAGAAAAACAGCCTTCTCTATTAGACCCCTAAGGATCTTCTCTGGCTGCTGGTGTGCATCAAACAATCACCCTGCACCTTTCTTCTGCAGGTTTTGAACTGGGTTTTAGTGAGTTAAATAAGGAAAATAAAAAAGGAACTTTTTTTTTTAAATAGGAGATCCAATAAAGCTAATATGAAGAGAATGTGTATATGTTCCCTGTCATTAAGTTTCAGATGTATGCCTGATAACCAGGTGGATCACTTTTCTAAGAACAGATGGGAATCCAACCAGGGACCTCATATATGCTAAGCAAGAATTCTCTCACTGAGTTAATCTGTCCGCTTAGGTTAATCAGCCTTTGGGAAGTCTATCCACCCCTTTACCCTTGGGCAGGTTAGATTCCCTGCAGTCTGCTGAGTCCTGCTGATCAGTAGCCATCCTCTCTGATCTACTTCCTCTCTTTACCTGGGCAGCTGGGCATGACACCGTCCCTCAGGAGATCCCATCCTCTCTCCCTGTCAAGTCAGTGTCCATTCTGATATTGAAGAGGGGCTCAGCTGTCCAAACTCACTGTAAATAAACCACTCTCTACCTTCCCAGACCCCTCTTCTTCCCCAGGAATCCACCTTCCCACTCTGTTTAGAGCTGGGAGGCAGTGGTTCCACCTCTGCTATGTGCCCTGAGAATGGGGTATATGAGCCATTTCCAGCCACAGGGGCATGACCCATGATTTTCCCCTAGCATCCATATCTGTCCAGTACACTCCTAGATGACTCAGAGCTCTTTCTCATTTGATATACATCCAAAGAAGCTGGCAGGGAGGGAGATGCTCACTCTCCTTTCAGAAACAATTTGCAAGGAATTTTACCATTGCTTAATTTCTCAGGGGTGAGGGAGGGGAGCCTTTCTCGGTGGCCAGGAGGTCTAATAATTCAGTCTAATAACGTGGTTTCTTCATCTCTCCATCCCTCACTCTCCTGGGATCTGTGAAGTAGTGTCCCAGTCCTCTGTACCCCAAAGCAGATCACCAAGGCAGCCTTTGGCTCCCTCTCTGTTGTTTTAGCATGAGCTGAGCCTATATGCTTAACCTGTTGGCCATGTTCCCTTCTTTTTTTCATAGTATCTTAATATGCATAGACAAAAACCATTTCCATACACTACTGATGTGCAATTTGAGGTGGAAATCAGAAAAAAATCCATTTATAATAACAACTAAAGGAATCAAATAGTCAGGTACAAACTTTACCAAGGACCTAAAGGACCTGTATTCAGAAAACTACAAAACATTGCTCAAAGAAACCAAACAATACTTAAATAAATAAAAAGAATGAAATTGGAGGACTCTCACCTTGGGACTTAAAGCATATTATTTAGTTACAGTGGTAACAACAGCATGGTACTGGTATGAGAACAGGCAGATGGGCAAATGGAATGGAATCAAGAACTCAGAAACTGACCCTCACGTCTACAGTCAAGTGATTTTTGACACACTAAGCCCACCCAGCTGGGCTAGAACAGTCTATTCAACAAATGGTGCTTGGATAACTGGATAGATGCATTCAAAAGAAAGAAAGAAGACTCATATGTCACATTTTATGCAAAAATTAACTTTAAATGGATTAAGGATTTAAATATAAACACAACAACCATAAAACTCCTAGAAGAAAATGTACGAAAATATCTTCAAGAACTTGTGGTACGTGGTAGTTTCTTAAATCTTATGCCCAAAGCACTAGCAACAAAAGAACAAATAGTTAAATGGGACCTACTCAAAACTCAACACTTTGCACCTCAAAGGATTTTATCAAAGGGATGAAAAGACAGCCAACCCAATGGGAGAAAATATTTGGCAATCACATATCTGATAAGGCTTTAATTTCCATGGTAAATAAGGAGATCATACAACTCAACAATAAAAAGACAAAGTATCCAATTAAAAAATGGGTAAAAAACTTGAAAAGACAACTGTCCAATGAAGCAATACAAATGGTGAAGAAATACATGAAAAAATGTTCAACATCACTAGCTACTGGGGAAGGAAATGCAAATGAAAACTACAATGAGATATAATTTCACATCTGTTAGACTGCTCACTATAAAAAAGTTGGAAAACTAAATGTTGGAGATGATGTAGAGAGAAAAGAGTGCTAATTTGCTATTGGTGGGAATGTAAAATGGTACAGCCACTGTGGAGGATTCGGAGAGTTCCTAAGGAAGTTGAATGTAGACTTGCCATGGAATCCAGCAATACCATTGGTAGGTATATACCCAGAAGAACTGAGAGAAGTGACAGCAAGAGACATCTGTCCAACCATGTTCATTGCAGAATTATTCACAGTATCTAAAAGTTGGAAGCAACCCAGGTGTGGATCAACTGATGAATGGATAAATGAATAGTGGAGTACACACACGATGGTACATTGTGTAGTGGTAAGAAGACAGAATTTTTGAATCATGCCAACATGGATGAACCTGGAGTACATTATTTTGAGTGAAGCAAGCCAGACACGAAAGGCAAACACTGTATTATTACCCTGTTATGAAATAAATAGATTATGTGAAATATAAATATAATATGTGAAATATGAATATGGGAAGAAATGCATATATAAGGCCATTTTTCTTTGAAATTGAACAAATGTAGGTTAATACTACAAAATATTAATATTAGGCAAAAAAATTATTCTAAACGAAAGAGACCAGACACAGAGTACTACATATTATATGATTCCATTTATATAAAATGTAAATATATATCAATTTATAAAGATGAAGTGAGGTTAGTGGTTATGTAGGTCTGAGAAAGGAATGATAATGGAAGTGGAGCTTCTTTTTTGGAGTAATTAAATACTTCAAAATTTTTTTATATGATGAATGTACACATTGTGATAATAATAAAAGTCATTGATTATACACTTTGGATAGAATAGCCAGAAACAGCAGTTATGTACCATGGGGGAAGCATGAAGAGATTAAGAGGTGAGGAATTTTCTTGTTTGTTTGTCTGTTTTTTGTTTATTATTATTATTGAAATAATGAAATGCTTTAATAATGATGGATATGATGAATGCAGAACTATGTGATTATAGCAAATACCATTGGTTGTACACTGTGAATGAATTGTATGTTTTATTACTATGTATCAAAAATTGATTTTTTTTTAAACAGAAGTAAGTTTCTCTGGTGTCATTAAGGAAGAATAATTATGACAGTGTGGCTGGAGAAAAAAGAATGCATACCATGTGCATAAGTCATAAAGCAGCCAAAGAGGCTACAGAAGGTCAAATCCTTGTAAGGATTTTGGCTTTTCACATGAATGAAATAGAGCAACTTCAGAATTTTATACAGGAGAGTGGCCTGACTTAATACACAAGTTTTAAAAGGAACCTGTGGAATTGGGTTGAACAGACTCAACAGGACAAGAATAGAATCAGAAATAATTTTGAGTCTATTGCCAAAAGCAAAAGATGACTTCAGCTTATAAGAGGCTAGTAGGGGAAATGGTGTGAAAATATATCAAACTCTAGATAAAGTTTGAAGGAAAACAATATTTTTCCCTAAGATATTAAGTATGAATTATAATATCACCAAAATTTTTGCTTCAATATTTTTAGACTGGGTAACTGGAAGTATGATAGATTTGTCTGGAGAAGGTTGCATACATAGTATTTTTGGGGGGGTAAGAACAATTCCTAATTGTGAAGATGCCTATTAGATACATACATAGAGGAAGATATCAAGTAATTAGTTGAATGTAAAATCTGGCATTCAGGTGAGAGGTCTAGGGTAGAATAATAAATTTAAGAGTCATTTGGATAGAGACAGTACTTAAAGCCAAGAGAATACTGGGTTTGAGTTTCATAATTTTATCATAACATAAGGAAAGAAGCTGGATCTCTGAACTTTGTTTTCCTAAACACATGTTTGTTCAGTGACATAAAAGTTTCCTAATCTTCACTTTCCTTTCAGGAATATGTATGCACAGTAATGATTCCTAAAATACAAGAGAAAGAGGTTTCTGCCCTCTACCATCTTAACTTCATTACCACTTCTCCATTCTCCACTTCTTTTTACCTTAATCTTTAATCTTCCCTTTCTTCTATATAGGAATGGCAAACTTGTGACATGGTAGCTTGCTTGTTGAAGGTTTGTCACAGATGAGGAAATTATTGCCTCATGGTCAAAAGGAATTTCACCTTGTGAAGCTTTCCAGTAAAAATATGTACTTAAATTAATCTTCAATACTTTTATAATGACAGTTTGAACATCAACGAGCACAGTTAACCTCAGCCATCCTCTCAATGCCTCCCAAAGTGGCATTATTTGATTTTCTCTGCTGTAGTCCAGATTTCCATTGGAAGTTCAGTCTTCTATAGGAAATAATCTTCATCATTTTGTTCTCCAGTAATGGACAGGATCATGTTGCTACAAATTATTAACAGTACATGGATTAAAATATAAGTTTAATGAGCTGCCATAAAAATACAAATCAAGAATACAAAAATACATATAGGAAATCCAGTTGACAGATGATGAAAGAGAGATGGTAAAGCAAAACAAGAATATGTATAAAACATGGAGATAAATCATAGACAAAATGGAATCTGGCTCACAAGCTGCAATGCAAAGAATAGAAAGGGATTGGCCTTGGGCTTTCATAAATCTTCCTGTATTTGATGTTTTGTGACTCTGTGGTATATCAGGTCAAACTAAAATGGCGGTGCGTGCTCTGTGCTCATTTTGCTTACTTCTCCCAAAATTCCACCTGTAGAAAATGCATTGCTGCATAATGATGACAACATTTTCTCTTCTCTATTAGTCAGAATTTGCAAGTGGATTCCTCCACTCTGATGCTTCATGTCATATTTTCCAGTTCCATAACTTTCTCATGTCATTTTTAACTTATATATTCCTCAGAGTATAAATCAAAAGATTGAACAAGTGAGGACCAATAATGTAAAAAAATGCCACCATCTTGCCCACTTGAAATTTGTTTGGAGGGAGAGTGTATGTTAATAAACATGGGACAAAGAATAAGGTGTCCACAGTTATGTGAGAGGTGCAGGTAGAGATTAAAATATAGATTAAAATATAGAAGATTATCAGAATTAAGAAACTCACTATGCATATGGCCCCACTATTAAAGACTATGAGTAGATTTATGACATAGGTGTCCATGCAGGCAAGTTTCAACAGAAGTTTCAGGTCACAGAAATAGTGGTCAATAGCATTAGGGACACAGAAGTTTAATTTCATAGCCAAAAAAATCTGTGCTAAAAATGTATACCAGATCCCACCCAGGCCTGATTCACCAACACAGCACAGATATGTCTGCTCATGATGACAGTATATCACAGTGGCTTACAAATGTCTATATAGTGATCAGAGGACATGAGGATGAGGACCAAGGTCTCCATGCACCCAAAGAAGTAAAGTGTAAAGATCTGGATCAGGCACTCATTGTAGGAGATGACTTTCTTTTCTGATAGAGTATCTATAATCAATCTTGGTGCCATGGTTGTGGAAAAACAGGCATCAGAAAAGTATAAGTAGAAAAGGAAGAAATACATAATATTTTCAAGCATCTGACTCTATCTGATGGTCATCACAAGTATGTAAATTTGCCACCAGAGTTTCAAGGTAGATAAACAAGAAGACCACAAACACTATTTCTTTCTTTAGAACATCCTGTGTGAACCCAAACAAAATGAACTCATTCATGCTGCTATTCAGATCCATGGTACAGTAGAAATAGAAAGGCAGGGTTGAGAAATGGTTTAACTTCAAAGAAAATAGAGAAAGTAATGATTTGGCAAGAACATTACAATTTGATAGTTTTAATTTCATGAGCACTATAATACAGTAGCTCTAAAAGTTTATCATGCATTATATTTATATGGAAACTTAAAAAAAAATGCTGATGCCCATGCTTTAACCATAGAGACTTCCTGGGTGGAACCAAGATTTTTTCATGAAAAACAAAATCATGCAGATGGTGGATTGTACGGCCAAGATCTGAGAATTGCTGACTTTATTGTTGACCTTAAGTAAGGCACTTTAATAATTCAAAGCATTTTTTTCATATGAAAATTTGAGATTCTAATATTTACTTTAGGAGTATGTGTTTGTATATGATATATACATGCATAGATACTGTTCAATAACTGAAAACCAATATTATTATGTAATTCAAAAACATTAAATTTGGAAGTTCCCTCTTGAGACAAGAATTTCTTAATTTGCCTGCCAGTTTGTATTGATTAATCATGACCTCAAGTATTTTGGATGGGTTAAGCTTTAAAAAGTAATTATTTATCTAATTTTTGTCTCATCATGGACATAATGTAACCTTAATTTTCCATCAGAACACATGAGATATTTAAATAAATCACTGAAGCTGGCATTATTGAGGGAAGTTTCTATGAAAGTGAAACAATTCATTATTTATGTTAGTTGCATGGTATTTATTTTCACATTCTATGGATCCAACCTGATGTACCACATCTTATATTTATATAATATAAATAATATCTTTACTCATATATGATTTTCTTATGCTTATCTTTCAGAGGTTTTGATTTTTACTAATTTTTCTTTCTCTTAAAAATACATTTCACAATTGCTCTATCATATTTTCATTGTTCTACTCTAGGTTCACATACATGTTATTCTATAAAATCGGAATGATACATTAATATTATTAATTCTGATTTTCATTTTGGATGGTTAAAAGCCTTTATCCATATGACTAAAGGGTACCCATAATGCAGTTGTACATTTTATTAGTTGTAAATTCACCAGGAAAATGTATGAATATTAAATATTACATTTAATTGTTTTTTATTTATTTAAGTGGTTTTCAAAATATTATCCATAAAATACTTTCGAATGAATCCTTCGTATTTGTAGACTTTTCCTTATTTTTAATAATTTCATCAAAACAAACCCATGGGATTACTGTCATTAATATGAATAGTTTCTAGTTATACTTAGCTTTTCAAATTTTCTTCAATTTTGTTTAACTGTATTAATTAGATGTAATTTTAATATCTAATATGAACCAACAAATTTACATAATAAAATATACAAAGTTTACAGAATATTTGAGTTTGAAAAATAAGTATCCATAAAAATTATTGACTTCCCAATCCCACTATGCAGAGCTAAATGACAGTGGCTTACACAATGTTCTAGTTTTTCAATGTTATGCATTTAGGTACAAATTAGATCATTATTCTCCACTGCTTTAAAAAATATAAGAATAGGTTAGTTTTTCTAATGGAAATTAAACATTATCATTTTTGTTCAATTAATAGAATACAAACCATGAAATGCATTTCCTTGATTACCAGTAACAGTATAATATTTTTCTCTATATATTTTTCCTTCTATATTTTATGTTTTGCATTATCCCTACATTTTTCAATTAATTTTTAATATCTTTATGATTTGAGGATTTCCCTTTTATTATTAATTTTTATACCATCAAAATTATCAAACACTTTCCCTTTGCAATTTAGTTTATTATTTCAATTAGGGAAGTGATCATCTTTGTTTCATCTTGTATTATTTCTATACTTTTAAATATTAATCTCAAATTATATAGAATTTATTTTAATATGAGTTATTATATACTTTCCCCTTTTCTGACTAATCAATCAATAAACATCATCAAGTCAGTTATCATATATGCATTAAGAAACTACTCAGATCTGAGGTAGCTATAGTGGAAATATGTCCTCACCCTCTTTACAATCAAAATGAAGGGGTAACATAACTCTTATTAGGTCATTAATAACACAAGAATTCCACATGACTGTGTGTGGAAATACCAAATGAGTTGTGGTCACCAAAATTGAGATTCCTAGAGAATGAATTAATTGATCAGCAAAGGTTCAATAATGAGAAAGAAGTGGATTTACAGTTTTAGATGTATGAAACTATGTTTTCCAACAAAATTCTCTGAAACTCAGGTATTCAATGACCTTATACTGAGTTTCCTTGATAAGAAAATTTCAAAATGATTAGCACAAATTTCCATTTACCCTAATAAAGCTACATAATTTAAATAAAACTTGAATATTTTTGAAATACAGCTGAAATAATATTAGCTAAGTATAATGACATTGACTATATTTTGATAGCTAGTATCTATGAATGGCATTTTCAGTTACCTGATAAAAATAAAAGAGAAAAAAATAATTATTACTTATTTTTATACGTTATTTTCCTACGAAATGTTAAAGACCAAAAAGGGCACCCTTGGCTGTGAGGAGCAGTTAGGTAAAATATGTGGATAAAAGATTATAAAAAGGGGAGATGCATGCATTGCTTCACGTAAACATAGACATGACTTCTGTACAAACTACATTCATTAAATGTAAAAGTTTTGAGAGATAAATTTGTGGGTAGATAATGGACAACCATGAAATCCAGGCCATTCAATACTATTTTGTTTTGTTTTAAATTAGAAGAGGATATTTGAGGACATGGTCATAGGAATTCAGCTCTTAACAAGATTTAATGCCTTGGTTCACATCAAAAAGAGCTCAGCATTTTATCATTGAATTCAAGCATTATTTCCTAACTCTCATGGACTCTCCTACATATTTGACTGGGTGTAGGGTGCATACCAGTATGGAAGCATGCTATTTTCTCTTATTTAAACTTTTTTACCTGTTGACAGCATACCCAGTTAAAATTACTTCTTGCCCCAACAGTCTATATCTAGTTACAAGCTTTTCTTTTGTTTCTCTGACAAATAAAAATCTATCCCTTAGCCCTAGGTGCATATTTTACTATGAGCTCTTTAAAATGAGTATTTAATCGAATGGGATAATCTGAATTACATATTATTCTGTATTATGACCTTGTATTTTAAACTGGTTCGCATTTTTATTAATTCATTTGTCCTACATATTTTCTTTTCAGATAAATCTTATTCACTTTAAGGTACAAAGTTTGATCTGTGATACAAAGAGATTTGCCAAGTTCATTTGGGCTAAAATTAGGACATAATGTTGTTAGATGGCTTCTCTCTCTAATGTACACCATTATTATCATATAATATATCAAATCTCAAATGTCCATGTAAATTGCTTCCAAGAAAAAAGAATTTGTTGACAAATGATACCTTAAGTTCCCATCCTTATCTTATCTCAATATCAAATTTTGTAAACCTCTTTCTCAGACAAGTTTATAGAAAAAAAATTGGTATATAGTGAATAATAAGGAAGGGAAGAAAGGACAAAAACTGAATGAAGTCAGAGAAGGAGAAAGTAGAGTGACATTGCAGAGACAACAGGGAAGGGAGAGCCAGGGAATAGGATACTGGAAAACATATAGAGGGGAGGTGAGAAAAGATGTTAGAAAGGGTCCTTAGATCAAAATTTCAGCACAGATGTCAACTTCTTTGCCCCTGAATCACTGCACTATTACTTTCCCCAGAATCAGAGAGAGTATGAGGTTGTGTGTCATGGGCAAGTGTTGCCAGGGGTTATAAATAACCACGACCATTGTGAAATGCAGCCTTCTCTGATACCATCAATCAGAAACAGCAACACTAAACTTAAATTCTTCAAATGGGTAGACCCCAAGAACCAGAAATTTCTCTAGACTGGCTTCAACAACATGGTGTAGTTACTCTCCCCTTACAGGTAAAGGGAGGCTGTTGAGAAGTACCTTAGCATTGCAATGAAGCCAGGGAATGCTTATGAACCCTGGACCACCATAACTCTTCATTTTTAAGTACTCTCTGTAGTTCCATCATTTAAAATGTAACTAACTAAATATAGAGTTCATATGATCAGTCTTGAGGAGGCAATGAGAAAAAATTATTTCATAGAGATCAAAACGCTTACCTCCTATAAGCAAATAGATGGCTTCTATTAAATTTCATATTCATAAATTCATCCTTAATTTACTTAGAGATGACTCATATAAAGTCTGGATAACACATGAAAATTATACTTCATTGTGATTTAGCGAGGCTTTCTATCAGAGTAAGGTATGGATAATGGGGAGTTCATGGAGAGAGGAGACTATCTGTGGCCATACTTCATATAGTTCCTCCTAGAAGCACTGGATTAAACAAAACAACAGGTTCTACAGCACACAATGGGGGATTTGAAAAATAAGAGAAGTTTCTCAATGTGGTTCCTTTTCACATCTTTGTGGATGAAACTATTACCTTGCTCTTAGAGAGAAATATCTCTGAGGTCAGCTCTCTTCCCAGTTTATGCTTTAGAGAAGCATGAGTGAAATGTTTATTTTTTTTTACTTCATTGGATATTTATAGTAATAAACACAAATGTTTTCAATGTCTAAGGCAAGCTTTCAGCATCAGCAGCTATAAGGAAATCCTTACTCCCTACACAGTCCCAAAGGATTGTCCAATGAGCTACCCAGTGCAGACAGTCCATGGGCAAAAGCAAACCAAGGAATCAATTAGGTAAACTGCAAAACACTTTGAATTGAAGGTGAAGAAACACAATTCTTTTCTCCAAATGATTTGCTTAAGCACATCTCTTCTACAGGCAGAAAACTTTCAAGTCAGTTAAAGGTACACACATTGAAACATATGGGAGTCTTGGCCTCACAACTTAACTGCTACATGAACCTAAGTGTCTTCACCTCTTGAATTTTCAGTTTGTTCTTAATAAAAAGTAACTAGTAATAACAATCATTTACTTAAAATAATTAATAGTAATATCTCACTTTTCTTTTCCCATCTCTATTTTTAATACAGTATAAAAAGTAAGAGAAATGAGAGAAGTAAAAGGTAAAAGAATTATTGCATACTTGTCTTTTTATTTTCCCTTAACTTTTAAAGATATGCCTGACAGTATATCAACATACACAGAAAAGTGTTTAATTTTTGCTTTTGAATATAGTTGAAAGTTATTCAATATGGGACAGATTACCTTATAAAATTTCTTTCCCACCTGGGAGACCATATCACTACCCACTTCTCTGGCTTAAGAATTAAGTGCTTTGCACATCATTTCTGCTATATACCTTCAATGAGGATAAAGTGAAAATTCTGGGTGTGGGTGGAGAGAGAGGTGGAAACAAAATGGGAATGGGATAAATCAATGGATAGAATGCCCATATTTTGCACTTTTAATGAATGACCTAGTGGCAACCAGTGGTTCCATGTGACTCAGAAAATTTCTCACAGAAAATTTTGCCCCAATACCTGACCTTTATTGTTAAATATGCACTGGAAGAACAATGAGAATTTTTGTAAGTCACTTACAGTCTCCAAGCTTAAGCTTCCACATCAATTGAATTGAAATAAAAAAACTTAGCTTTAAAAAGTTTCTCTAAATGCTAAAGATACAACATATGAAGAGAAAGATTCCCTGGCTCAAAGAAAGTAAGGAAGAAATATTTAAATATTTTTATTAATCCTCCTTAAACATGTGGAATTGAAGCCTAAAGAAGGAAAGCACTTCACTCAGGTTCACACAGATAATTAGTAATAAATTGAACTTAATCCAAAACTATTAATTACAAGTCTAAAGCTCTTTTCTTTTAATAAAATAGTACATTAATGTCATAACTTTCCTTGACATGGGAAATAAGATGGGCAATGAAGGGACCTCCTCATGAAATCTTCTAGTCAAAGGAACCTAAAATAACTCCCAGCTCTAGAGGAAAGAACAAGTTTCACATATATGTTTGAGAAACTTTTGGAGAGTGTAGTTCTGAAGGAGATCATTGAATTTCCCAAAAAGAAGAAGCTGAGCCAATGATTCTTAGGGGTTCCTTCAAGTTCAGAAACGAATTGACAGTATGCTCACTAAATATGAAATATTCATTGTAAATTTAATGACTGGATTACCAAAATGGACTCCAGGTTGTGGACAATCAATGTTGGGTTCAATTGAATGCAGTTATCTGTGGAAATTTGATCTTTGGAACCATAGAAATGGGAATAGGTGACAACTGAGTTTGTACTATTTGGAGTTTTGATTCAATTCTTTCACACATTTATTGTCAGATAAATTAGAGTCCTGTTTTAAATTCTTCAATTTAAAGTTGTTTCTTATTCAGATGAGGTGTCCAGTGAACAACTGAGAAACTCTATCCAGAATCAAATTGGAAACCTGGATAGTGGATGTTTGTATGTGATATAAATGGAACTAAACAGATGACAACTGCAACAAAATGAGAGGTGCAGGCGGCTTTCTTCTGCACTGTAGTTTCTCTGAGAATATAAACCAGGGATAAGAGACAAAGCATGCATTTGGCACCACTATTGGACACAAATAGAAAATTTATCACATAGGTGTCCAGATAGGCAAGTTTCAAAAAGGGCTTCAAGTCAGAAAAGTAGTAGGGCCACAGAAGGGTAATGTCAAAGCTAGGAAAGATGTACTAAAGAATGGATACAACATCCTGTCTGAGCCAGAATCATGAACATAATCCAGACACACTTCTTCAGATGGTCATGTACCACACTCTCTTACTATTACCCACATAATGATCAAAGGACATGAGATGAGGACAGACATCTCCATGTTACCAAAGAAATGGGCTGCAAAGACCTGAGTCATGCACTCATTACAGAAAATATGTTCCTCTAGAAAGGGTCTCCATAATCAGTCTGGGGACCATGGATGTAGTGAAAAGGCATCATCAAAGACAGGCAGAATAGAAAGAAGCACATGGGAAACCCAGTGGTACAGCTTGTCTTAACCATCACAAAAATAAGAAAGTTCACTAATAGTATCACAAGTTAAAAAATCAAGAAACTGCAAATATTGCTTTCTGTTACCCAGAATTCTGTGTGAACCCAAGCAGAATGAGTTCACTCACACTCTTTTTATTGCTATTTTGGTTGCTATAGGAAGAATTCAGTTGAAAAACGTATAATCTACAGAAAGCAGAAAAGATGTGAGGTCTTAGGAAGATCAGTGGCCTAAACTGAATTGCTACATGCTTAGCAGATCTGCTACATGCTCTGTTATCTTCAACTGACTTTGGTGTGAACTAGAATCCCATATGAATCCTTATAAATTACAAATGCCCATGCCTCTCCAAGATTGATCTATTGATTCAAAACCTCACTGAATTGGGCCAACACATTTGCATTTTGGACCAATTTCTTTCAGAAATTTTATCCTTTAAAATTAATAAATGCAGAGCTTGCTGTTTACTTGGGCAATGGATTAAACTGCTTTGAAAAATTAACTGAAGATACCTATCCTACTTTATTGGGAATTTTTGTAAGAATTAAATAAAGAGATGATTTTTACCCATACCTACACACACACATACAAACATATATTTCATGCATTATTTATTTATCTACATGCTTTGAAATTTCAAAATCACTATTCCAATAAAACAATTACTGATACTGATAAAGAATCACTACTGAAAAAATATGCTCAGCTCAGTTCACTGATTCTTATGTCTTTTTATACCTGACCACCTGAATATCTTGGGTATAATATGCTTTATAAAATATCTATTTTGTCTACATTTTACTATGCCAGAATATCTCAGCCATAATGATGGCCATGAGAAAACTAATGTCTGGATAACGCTTTGAAGTTTCCATAATAGCCTGAAAGTATTCTTTAACTTACTGCTGAATTTATCCCATTAATCACCTTAAATATAGAATATTTAATTTCTCTGCTTTTTAATTCACACTGGTATACATTTTCCAATAATCTAATAACCTTAGTTGTGTTGTACTCATATATGTACCTTTTTACTCTGAGTTCCTCAAAATATTTCCTCTTAAAACATGATTTGGAAAAAATCCCATAAGTCCAACACACTGTTTTATGATATTTCTATGTCAGTTCTGTGTTCATGTATAGTTCTGTATATATGTAGTTTATATAATGGAAAGTTATATCATTTAATATTTGAATTTTCATTTAGAATTATAAGCACTCCTTATGTTATAATTTCCATATTTAATTATCAATTTAATGGTATGATAATGCATATATTATATAAAAGCATTTACTTGACTATTTGTTCATTGATACAATTATGTTATCTCCAATTTTCACTCTTATAATTAACAGTTCTACAAACAACTTTACCATAAGATTCAAAGTGTGTTATTATTTCCATAAGTGCTAGGATTTCCATTTTTATAGATATGTAGTAAAATTATTTTCAATATTGCTATATCTTTTTATTAACTATATTTTATTTTATTATAATATATTATTATTAAAAATGTTCAAGATAAACAGAAGAATCTGAGAAGAAAAATAAAAATCTCTCACCCAGTTCTTTGAATCAATAATCCTACTCTCCAGGCAAAACTACCTTGTTTCATGAATAGCCTTCCTGAAATTTTCAATAAGTGTAATTGAATATGTGTGTACCATATACATCTAACTTTTTTAATGTACAAGCAAAAGCATGGCCAGTGTTTCAGGGTTGATGATTTTGCATAAAATGTATTATGCATGTAAATAATAAGCCCTCTTGTGATGTTATTCCTTGTCATTAGGTTAATATCAATAAAATTATTTGATTTTTATTTTCATTAAGAATATTATTACCCACAAAATTGTATATTTTTATGCACTGGCTTTCTGAAAATTTGCCCTTCTTAGATTCATTTATCTTTTGTGAGCACATCTTTTTGGATCTTTTTATTTTACCTATAATGGGTACTAACCTATGACAATGATTATTCTAAATCTTAGTTAAGAGTTCAGCTGCTAGAGTGAAATGGCCTGAGTCAAATCTGATTACCATTATTTACTAATTGTGATCTTGGGCATACCACTTTACACATAAAAGGCTTACAATGTGGATTAAATGAAAAATGTTTTGCTTTTAAAATGAACACTTGACAAGCCTCAGGCTCCGCTTTTGCCACTAATATGACTTCACTTATTCTCAATCTGTGTTGATTTCTCTTTTTCTGTGAAATTTTTCCAGGGTTTATTATTATTATTATTTTTATTTGAGAAGCTATGAGTTTACAAAACAATTATGCATACCATACAGGATTCTCATTTATTGCCCCACCAACTCCTTACAATGTTGTGTTACATGTGTTACAATTTATGAAAGAACATCATCCTAATATTACTGTTATCTATAGTCCATAGCTTATTTTTGGTGTATTATTCCCACAAACCATCCTATTATTAATACCATGTATTAATACAGTATTATATATTTGTTATAGTTCATGAGAGAAATATTGTTGTACTGTTAAACCCCTTCCATCACTCACCATGCAGTTCAATGTGCTTTAAGGTCCCTTGCCTTGTATAAATTATCTGAAGTCAGGTTTTATTTATTATTTTAATATATATTTTTATTTTTAAGGAAACTTTAGATTACATTACTGTTACATCAAAAATATAGGGTATGTTCATAGCAGCATTATTCATGATAGCCAAAAGTTGGAAACAACCCAGGTGTCCATCAACTGATGAAGAGATTAACAAATTGTGGTATATACACATTATGGAATATTATGCAAGATTAAGAAGAAATGAAGCCATTAAACATAACAACCTGGATGAACCTGGAGGACATTATGTTGAGTGAAGCAACCAGACAAAAAAGGACAAATACTGTATGGTTGTGCTTTCATGAATTAAATATATTATGTGAAAGAAGAAAATGGGTAAAATTTATATATAAGACCATTTTTCTTTGAAACTGAACAAATGTAGGTTAATACTACCAAACATTCATAGCAGAAAATCACATTATACTAAGTGAAGGAGACTAGACATAGTGTATTACATGATGTATGGTTTCATTTATGCACAATGTAAATATAAATCAATTTATAAAAATGAAATTAGATTAGTGGCTATTTACAATTTGGGGAGGAGTGCTAATGAGTGTAGAATCATTTTTTTTTTGGAGTAATGAAATTGTTCCAAACTCAGTAGGCTATACATTTTTCTCAAGTGCTCATGCATCTTTATCAAGGATAGACCACATGTTAAGTCACAATGCAGGTCTAAATAAATATAAAAATATTGAAATTATAAAAAGCACCCTCTCAGATCATAATGGAATGAAACTGGAAATCAATAAGAGAAGGGAAAGAGGTAAAAATTCACAAATCTGTAAAGGCTGAACAACACACTCCTAAATCATCAGTGGGTCAGAAAAGAAATTGAAGTGAAATTAGTACATATACAGTGATGAATGAAAATGAGAATAAAACTTTTCATACCTTATGGGATACAGTGAAGACAGTACTGAGAGGGAAATTTATAGTCCTAAATGCTTACATTAAAAAATTTAAAAAGGTAAAATATAGATTAAACTGAACAACTAGAGAAACTAGAAAAAGAACAGCAAACAACTCCTAAAGAAAGCAAAAGGAAAGACATAATGATGATTAGAGCAGAAATAAATGAAATT
>JAQZBX010031288.1:0-18399 GCA_029593785.1 Cabassous unicinctus | reverse complement strand
TCCTTCTAGCATGGCCAGCTCCCACCCTAAGACTACAAATGTGGTCACCTCCACTTTGAGTCATCTTCTGAGCATTAAGCTATCAGGTGTGGTCCAGAGGGCTTACCATATATAACAAAGATACTTCTATCATAGGAAATTTCCAAGATTTTAGAGACTATCTCCCAGGAAAACCAAATTATTTATTATACAACAGTAGGTCTTGATGTTTTTGTCTCCCCTAAACTAAGTTTGACAGTAGCTATTCACATTTGTCCTAATTAAATTCCATTCCTTTAATTTTAGCCCATTTTTGTGGTTAACTAACATCACCTTGAAGCCTGTCATTTAATGCATTAATTTTGAGTCACTTTTAATCATTCATTCAATAATTATCTTGTTGTCTATTGTGTGCATGGCACAGAGCTAGAGATGCCAGGAAATTGATTAGATTTTAAACTTCTCACTAAAACACACATTAATAAAATAATAAACATCTGAGGAGAGCAGGCTACCAACATACCAGAAATAAACTCCTGGGTAATATACTAAATTACAACATGAGAGCTGGGGCTCTACCTTATTCAACTTTGTATTCTCACCAAGCAGGATCTAGGATTGAATATATATAAAAGGGATGAATGAATGAAATAAGCAAAGTTGTTCTGTGAGTTACAACTATACTTTCAATCATCCACTTAAAACATTCCCATTATAAAACTCAATAAACCACATGAGCTATTTTTAACCTTAATCTCCATGCACAACATGTTCTCTCATTCAATTATATGAGATAATCCACACACAGCACTTAGTGCCTGATACACAGTAAAATAAGCACTCGCAAAGTGTCACCTATCTTCGAGTTGTAGTCACTATTGTTAGTCATTCCTTCATGCTCCTGGTTTGGCTCCACTCAGAGAACGTTTACATGGGATTCCTAAGTTAGTTCTAATATCAAATTAATCGAAACATATTTAGAAATATAAATTTCTAGCTAAAAAAAAACCAAAAAACAATATATTTCAAAGACAATTAAAGGTGACATTTGGGTTTTCCTTTAGTTGGGATCACTCATAAAAGTATTAGTTACAGGTAATCAGTGCCAACTAATTTTATATTGTGTATCCTCAACTAGTCTCTAACTCTTCTTAAAATTCAGGGCCCATTTCCTGTTACAGGTGCCTCTCTCCATCTCTAATCCCCAGAGCACCTTGTATTGTTACAATGAGGCCTTTATCCTTAGGCTAAGGAGTAATCTCTTTCTTTCTTTCTTTAGGGAAAAACTCTGAAAATTAACACGGAAGCAAATTCATCCCCTACTATACCATTACTACTAGCTTGTGTTTGCTTAGCCTTTTGCAATAAACAAAACAACGGATCATCATTATTTTATTTGATCTTCAAAACAAAATAGGGTGGCCAAATTTCACTGTTCTCATTCTATAAGTAAATTTAAGCTCAAAGAATTGTGTGAAAACGAGAAAATCATGACTCTTTCACCACCATATCTACCGACCAGCCTGCATCTTTACTTGTAAGCTTTGTCAGAGTGAATTATTCATGCAACCCTTTTCACTTGTGCACTGGGTCTACCCCCTCTTACCTATTCAAAGACAAGGTTCTAGCAATTTAATCCTCTCCAGCATCACCAATTTCTCCCTCTCTTCTGAATCGGTCCCAACAGCACCACACACATACGTTTTGTTTAATTCTTAATAAACAACCCCAGCAGCAACCTTTCTGTCCTGACCTCCCCTCCTACTACTACTTTATTTCCGTTGCTTTTTTTTTTTAAACAAGAATTGTCCCCCTTGCTGTTTCCATTTTTCCACTCCATTTCTCTTGAACCCATTCTAATTGGGCTTTTATCCCGGCCAGGTTAACCAAAACAACTCTTGTTAAGGTCACCTCCATGTTGCCACAATAAAGGTCAAGTCTTCCTCTTCATCTCAGTGACCCTCAGACACATTTGATTCTAATGATTACTCCCTCCTGGAAATATTCTCTTCACCAGGCTTCCAGAAAACCAAGCAGTCTTGGTTCTTCTTCCCGATCTCTTTTGCTGGTTTCTCATTTTCCAACCTCTAAATATCAGTGCCAGTCCTTGGAAGTCATCATCTCTCCACATTCACAACCCAGTAGACTTCATTCCCTGTCCAGGGATTTAAAATACCATCCATATGATGATGACTCTCAAATTTATTATCTCTAAACCAAACCTCTCCCTCGAACACTAAAGTCCTTAATCCAACTGCCTACATCTCTACTTGGGTATCTATCCAGGATCCCAAACTTACATCCAAAAATGAACTCCTGATCTTCCCCCACAAACCTGCAACTCCTCAAGTCTAATTTCAGCGGCTCAGACCAAAACCTTAGTGGCATCTTCAATTCCCACCCCACCCATCTCACACACACACACACACACACACACACACACACACACACACACGCTCCCTCGTTCCACATCAGATCTATAAACAAATCCTGCAGATCTATTTGAAATCCTTCAAAAATATATCTAATCTAATTGAAATCCTTCTAAATAGATATGGAATCCAACCACCTCTCATCTTCACCATGATGATCGTGGTCCAGACACCATCATTTTTTGGCCTGGGCTTTTGCAATCTCCTCCTAACTGGTTTCCCTGCTCCCATCACTGCCACTGTACAGTCTATTTTCAACACAGCAGCCAGAGAAATCCTTAAGAACACTTAAGTCAGATCATGTCATCCTTCTGCTTAAACAATCCCATGACTTCCCATCTCACTGAAAGTAAAAGCCAAAATACTTATTTTGTACTTAAGGGCCCTACACAACTTGGTCTCCCGTTACTTTCTGACCTCATCTCCAACTAAGTTCTCTCTGGATCACTCTGCTGTAGCCACTCAGACCTCCCTGCTGTTCCTTGAACAAGCCAGGCATGTTGTGATTTGTAGTTGCTTAACCTAACCCTACAGCATTCTCCTAGGTAATGAAATGTTCTGGGGAAACATACTTTTTATCAACTGCTTAGTACTGAACTATGCACTACATTCCTCATTTGTAGAGTTTTAAAGCAATCAGATTCTCGGCATTTCCAGTCAAAACAAAACAATGCCTCAGAAAGCTCTTGTTATTCTTTAAGAGTACATTACTCAGAATCATGGAAAACATCAAAAAGCTCAAAACAGAGAATATTTCCTTCTGAAGCCATGAGCAGGCTCTGTGGCTAGGTCGGGTCACTGGAGAAAATCTTTAAGCCCTAGGCAGGCAATGAAACAACAAAAAGGGCAAGGAATCACCAGGTCTTTACACACTGACCTAATTTAATACGGCCTTTCCTATTCTTTAATCTGGAATTTTTATGAACACCATTGTGGGCTGGTTAAATTTTGATTCATGTAAAATTAAATGGTGAATGAAATTAGTTTAGTTCTGATGCCAATAATTTGAAAACATGACAAATAAGTAAAGAACTCAGTCAGTTTGGGAGGTTAATACTTCTCATCTTCTCTTCTTTACCCCCTCCAGAGACAAATTCCCAGAAAAGAACACATACTTGATAAATCTCAAGAAAAGCGGGGAAAGCTCCCTGGATCGTGGCTCTACTCTCTCGGGGAATTTTGCCAGAGCCCTCCAGAGCAAAAATCGAAAGTTGGCATGGTCCAGTCTTTCCCGACAGTCCGTTTTTGATGCTAACTGCTCATGATAAAGAGCTCCAACATCTCCTTCCTGGATCTGCTCCCAACTTGCATCTCCACAGGACTTCTCCTCATCTCTCATATCATTTTGCAATTCTTTCTCTGCAAGAAAAAAGTCCTCATGACCACTAGAGAAATGTTAACACTTGTTCTATGTGTTTCATCAGGAGAGGGAATCTCTTTCTCTAGTACCATAAGGAAACAATAAACCACATCCAAAGGTTACCAAAGAATACATTTCTCATGTCTGTTTCCCAATTTCATGTGTAATTAAGCAGTAAAACTTAAATACCTTACCAACCACCTTTCTTTCTAGCCCCTCAGATCCTCTTACATACCAGCATGGGTAGCTGCTTTTTCTAGATGTTCATAGTAGACTTTCCAAAATTGCTTATTTTCCATTCCACGTGCGTGAGAACTAAGAGAAAAGATCACAAAACAAAATGATCTATATTTTGTGATATCTCATAGGAAAAAAAGACTGAAAGGATAATTAAAATGTTAATTAAGTTATCCCTGAATATGGGGTTGTAAACAACTCTTGCACTTTTCTGTATTTTTCAAAATGTCTGCACTAAGTACAAATTATTTTTATAGTCATAAAGAACTGAAAGCATTAAAAAAAAAATGTATGTAGATCCCTATAAGAAGACTACTTCTAATAGCACAATCATGGGAATGGGGCCGGGGGTATGGCTCATTAAGGGAAGGAGAAGGCCTTTGTTTAGAGAGAGTATTCAGTTCATTCACAGACAATTAAATATGCTGGTTTTTCCTCGACCATATCAAATATGTTTATCATTAACACAAAGGCAAAAAAAATACAAAACCATTTACTGACTACATGAAATATGCCTTTCAGAACTTAAAGAGAAGAATTATATAAAAGTTTTATAATTTAATATCCTAGCAACAATACTGCCTCAAAATTCTGATATTCTTTCTCTCATAATTTTCTAAGAATATGCATAAACTTTATTTAAGACATGAACTATATGTCATGGGCTACATGGGGAAAGCAAACTAATTTCCAAACAGAAAATGTGCTCAACAGCAAGACAGCCCATACAGCTATGGGGAACACTAATAGCATTCAGCAGTTGAAGAACCAACATTTTCATAATGGGCTACTGGTAATACACATATTAGAGTCCTTCTGCCTTCTGAGAAACACAGTAAACAAAATAATGAAGTGGTTGTTAGGGGACACTTGCTTTCAGTATATTGGTTTGATGGTTTTGAAAGGTAGTAAAAGGCAGACAAGTTGGATCCAAATTAGAAAGGCATTTCTTTATTCTGCTTATGTCAGATATGAATAATGGTGAGGGTTTTGAAAGGCCACACATGGCATATTTCAAATTTGACATGAAGCCTGACAGTCCATCTGCAGACAAACATTTGCAAAAGGACAGATTTCTACATGTGAGCCCCAACATATGTGTTACTTTATATGTGACTATGTCCTTTTTAGCGCTAAAGGGTTTTTGGGATACTAGACAGCAAGGGTTCTGAAGGTCCTTATTCTTAAATTAAAGTTTGGCTCAATGACTCAGTATATATAAGTATGCAATTATTACAAAATGCCTTTTTACTACTAAGAAAACAACATAAAGTAAAGGAGAAAGTCTTCTCAACATCCTCCAAAGCTTTTTCAATGCAAAGAAAGATACATATAGCATTCAAACTGTTGAAAATTGACATCAAATGAAAGAATAATTAATATTTATTCGTTCTTCAGCTTGTCCCACAAAGGATTTAAGGCAGCTGTAAATACTGTATACACCCATTAGCTGAAATCACACCTAGAAGGATAGAACCCTGACCCCATCATCCTGTGGTAGTTACCATGTGCACAGCTTCATCCTTTAACCCATGCTTACCTTATGAGTTCAATAACAGGATCCCAAAGAGCACTGAAATTAACATACAGCATACCTAATAAATAGCGAAGTGGCACCTGCAATTACAGGAGACTAGTTAGTAATAGGTAACCAGCTACAGCAGGCAGAAACAGAGGTCCTGAAATGTAAAGATCATGACTCAGGCAACCTGAGGTTTGGGAAGAAGCTTGGGCTTCAAGAAGAGAAAGCTGTAAACAATCCAGAATCCAGTGTATAATAATCTCCCCTCTCTCCCCAAAATGCCACTCGCTGTTTAACACAGAAGACTCCCTAAAGTAAACACAGTATTCAAACTCATCCCAGATGTTCACACATCAAGGATTTATTTGAATAAACAGATTTGACTCATGATTAGATCCCCTCCTAACAAACACTGCCATTGCTTGATAAGATGAACGGTAGTCAGTAAAGCATAGATGCCAAAGAATCCAGGAAACAACACCGTGAATGGCAGCTGAGGCTTTGCAAGCAGATGTCTGCATTCTAGAAACTACACTTACGAGTTCAGAGGATCTAAAGTTTATTCTATCATCCCCATGGGCTAGAGAGGCATCGGGTGGCATGGTGGCTTTATTATTGTTTGGGGGTGGGTGCTGGTATCTATTTTAGCAGCAGAGCCCTTTTTCCAAATGAGACTAACACAGGGCCCTAACATGTAAAACAGGTAAGAGCAGAACTGCTCTGCTGAAAGGGGAATGCGTTCTACTCCCAATTGTCCTTATTCTCAAAGGGGTCCGTCGTGTATCTTCAAGGATCATGGACTGAAAGCCCCTGATATAAAACAGAGGACAGACTTCCTGCAGCAGTGAACAAATCAGGTGAAGAATATCAGGCTTTACACCTGACCTGAGTCCCCTGCTTTGTTCCTAGTGTACTACCAGAGCCTGGCACAATCGGTGGCACTTAAGAAGGGCTCAATAAATATTTGCTGAATGAACATATGGTACCTAATGCCAAGAAGAATGGCAAGTCCAGGCAGAAAAGAGATTGGCAACAAGTGCCCAGGCTTATAAGATGTGACCTCTGCTGCCACCAGTCTCATGAGCTCATCCCTTGCACCCCACGCTCCAGCCACACGGAGTTGCCTGCATCCCTGATTAAGCTCGGCTCCTCGGGCACCGTATCACTGGGCTCATCCTGCTTTCTCTGGCTGTAACGTCCTTCAGATCAACCTTCCTGGACACCTAATTCATTGTTTAGGACTCAGCTGGAGAGCGACTTTCTCCATGAAGCGTCTTCTGACAATCGACACCCTCCTCTCACACCCTTGCTCCAAAAGAAGGGCCTCCCACCCTTCCTGTGCCCTGCTGTGCTTAGTGTTCACATGTCTGTTTGTCCCTATTAGACTATATATCTCTTGAAGACAGGGATGTGTTCTCAACTGTCTTCATATCCTTAGCACCTAATGTGGCATCAAAATGTAGCAAGTGCTTGTGGAATGGATGACTGAACACAGATTCCTGAGTGAAAAATTCATTCCTATTGTTATATAAGCATTTTCTAAACAGAATTCAAGGCTGTTGGGGCAGGAAAGGTTATAGAAACCATCCTATAAAATGTGGTCTTTCTAGAGATGAGGACACCAAAGCACAGGAGTTGAGGTGACTAGCCCCTGAGCAAAGCATCTGAGAGCTCTGCAGGATTCCTGAGGCTCTCTGCTATATACCACATGGAGACCCTCCACTTTTAATTTCTATACAAGTAACATTAGCCATCGAATACTGGTATTTCAAATGAGCAGTAATGCCTATAAATAATATTTTTAGAGCACCTAACAACAGCTTACCCGAAACTTTGAGAGACAAAGTCAAGTCATGTAAAGGAGTACAATGAATACCCAATTCTCATTTTATGTGTAGGGCACACTGGCTGAAATAATTCTAACCATGGTCTGTTGATAAGTGATATAACTGACCTTCCATCTCTAGGAACAATCAGAATTCTGTCTGATTTCAAGCACTGGACTCAGATAAAGTGGGTCAAAGCTCCAATTCCAAAATGTGTCTAACCTTAGGCAATCATTCAACATTCCTGAGCCTCAAGTTCCACATCTACAAAATGGGTATTTCATTCTGAAAACCACAAAGTGCCATGCAAATGTAAGGTATTCTTTAAAGTGCAGCAAGGCAACATAGGATTTTTACTGTTTAAGTTAGACGTGGTTTTAAGCACAAAAACAGAATGGCATTGATAGTGAATGCATTCATTTGTCCAAAGCAGTGCAGACTAAGTAAGTAATTAATATACATATTTTCATTTTGTTCCGTATGAACACTTTTAGAGTTCAATGGAAGCAGAAAAATGCATAACTTTAACGCAAAAGAAACTTGAAATAGACAAACCAAATAAGCAATGAGGTCAAGACTTAATTTTCAAAGGGATTTTGCTGGAAAATGTATGTATTGCTTTCTTTTTGAATTATTTTCAAAAGTAAAATGTATCTCTCAAAGCAAAGTGTCATGGATGAAAGAACGAGCGCCAAAGACACTGCCTCCAGCCCTCCCCTCCATCCTTCCCCACAGCCTCCAAACCCAGTGAAAACAATGAATGGTTTTTTAAAAAGTAAGGTGTTTCTCAAACAATAAACTACCAGGAAGTAGACGAGCATTCTCTCTCTCAGAATGGCAAAGGACAGAAGTGAGGAGGAAGATTAGGAACTACTTTACTTTTGTAAGCATATTTTATTCTTGTATATTTTACAGGCAGAGTAGAAGGTATTTGTTTTTATTATTGCCTATTTCATGGCCATTGTCTGATCCATTCCTGCAATGGACACTGATAAGGAGGAACTGTGTTTCTTAACAAGTCCACTCTCGGTGGAGTTAATGGACATTTGCCTTTCTAGGAGCTACCCAGTACTGAAAACCCTTCCTGTGATTTTGAATTATTTATTTTGTTCTGAAAGCATATACTGCTTTGGTAATTAAAAAAAAAAAATCTAATAAAGAAAACTATAAAAGTTAAAAAAGCAGGCCACTAGGAGAATAACAGGGATCAACCAGAATAATTTATTCATCGTTCATTTAGTCCGTGAACAAATTGCCAGTGAAAACTTACTATGTGGGGTAAAGCACTATGCTCAGATGATGAATACAAGACTTAAATTCCTCAAGAAATACAGTAAAGCTAGTAAATTTATTAAGTAATGTCTAAGTAAAATTAAATTAAGTTAAAGGAAAAGACCACTTATCTACAGACAATAAGCAGAACAATCACCTTTGTTAACCAGAGAGCAGAAAAACTGAAATAGGATGAGAGAGAAAATGCCTGTAACATCAGATAGGCTGCATGGATGCTTATACCTGCCCCAGATTCTCTCTACACATCTAACACCTAGCTTCCCTGCCTGTAACATCAGATAGGCTGCATGGATGCTTATACCTGCCCCAGATTCTCTCTACACATCTAACATCTAGCTTCCCTGACCATGCTCTCGGACCTCGCTAACTTTACACATTCTCTTCCTCTTGCGTGAAACCTCATCCCCTTCTCAAGGCGCAGCACAAGCATCACCCCTCCCGAAATCCTCTCATGCATTTATTATACACATGCCCCACTGCCAAGCGATGTACATTTCCTAGTCCATCTCGTGTTCTTTCTGAAGGTAGGAGCTGGGTGTCTGTATCTCCAGCACCCAGCTGTAGGTGGTCAATACATGTCTGATAAAAGATTAATAATAATCATCATGACAACTACCAGCGAGTGAGTGCTTAGTATGTGCCAGGCACTATTCTAAGCATTTTATACTTATCTCAAATAATTCTCAGAACAACCCAATGAGTTAGGGACTACTATTTCCTCCATTTTGTAAAGTCTCCGGTCCCAGTAAGAGGTAGAGTGGGGCATGAAATCTTGCCTTTTCTACCTAAACTGCTTTGTGATGCTGGTGACCTGGAAAGTCAGTTCTGCTTCCTTATTTTAGCACAGTGCCCCAACCCACCCCAAGACCACAGTCATTTATATTTACACTCTAGTCCTTTAAGCCTTTTTTTTTTTTTTAAAGATGAAAGCTATAGTTTGGAACTATTATATCAACAAAACTGGTGTTAAGGTGCTTATTTGCTTGTTTATATAAAAAATTCTTTGTAGAATTATCCAATTCATTAGAGTCTAAGACTGATGAAGTTGGAGAGCTGACAAAAAGGAAGTATTCAGTTTTAAAATGCTCAGGTGCTATATGCTGTCAATGAATGATATAAGACACAGCAGAGAGACCCCAAGCAAAGCAAGTAGCCACTGCCCCGTTCCACTAGGAAAAGCATGAATAAACACTGAATGGTCATCACTACAGCCACGCCTTAACATACTCATGAGAAGGGAGGAAAGTAAGTTATGTCTATTATTTAAAAGACTGGCAGAGCCATTTAATTAAAAACATCTAAGAGAAGTGGGATTGTGTCTTGTTTTAAAAATTCTTTTTTCATTTTTTTGTGACTGCTTGGTGTGCTTCCTTTTTCCAAAGCCAGCTAAGCAGGTTTTAGAGTGTGAATTAGTTTAAAAAACGGACAGAGCTTTTCACCTCCTGTAACGGTCCATCAGGGACTGCAGCCTGCACCATATCATGCCTTAGTTTTCGCAAGTGAAGAAGCTTCTCTCTGTAATCATTCACAGTTGCTGGAACAAGTTCTGCCTGGCGTAATATAGCAAAGGCAGACTGATGCTCTGAGAGCCCATCATCCTGGACAGCCAGAGAAAACAGAGAAGGCGGGTCAGGATTTGGATTTTCTAAAAGGAACATTAAATGTCACCAAAGTTTTAAAAGAGAGAAAAACTGGAAAACGTTAATGCTTTAAACTAAATAAGCAAAACTTTTGGTATAAATCATTTGCTTTTCTTTACCTTTTTGGTGGATAATTTAGATTAAGACTTTAACAGAAATGACAAGAAAAAACAAGGAAATTAATTCTCAAAATGACTCAAGTTGATTGGCAACTTTTTCACTTTGTTAAAGGGTATGATACTTTCACTCTATAATTCTACTTCTTTTATTATGGAATTATTTCCTATACAAAGATATCTGTGCAAGGATGTTGACTGCAACATTATCTGAAACACTGAAAAACTAGAAACAATCCACATGGACAGGGTTGAAGTGTGTCTCCCAAAAAGAGATGTACCTGTTCACGCGGCCTTATTTGTAAACAGGGTCTCTGCACATGTAATCAAGTCAAGCCGTGGCAGCACTGGATCGGGATGGGCCGTAGTCTAGTGGCTGGTGTCCTTATAAGGGACGAAGGCCATGTGAAGACAGAGGCAGAAATACTGCCACTAGCAAGGAACACCAAGGAGTGCCAGGAAGCCCCAGGCACTGGAAAGGGCAAACGAGGAGTCCTCCCTAGAAACCTCAGGTGCGGCATGGCCCTGCCAACACTTTGATTTTGGACTTCCAGCTACAGAATTATGAGAGAATAAATGTCTGTTGCTTTAAGTCAACCAGTTTGTGGTAATTTGCTACGGAAACTAATACACCATTTAACCATCCATCAACTGGAAATTGGTTATATAAATGACTATTTTAAACTGTGGAGTACTATTCAATTTCAGAAGAAATGACGTAGAATGAGAGATACTAAATGGGGAAAAAAAACCCAGGATTCTATTATTATTTAAAAAAACTCTGTATATAACTATCAAACAAGTAAATCATGTATGTGTAAACAAAAAATCTGAAAGAATATTCACCAATTAACTGTGGATTTTCAGTGGTGGTCCTGCTGATGGGTGGGAATAAGCATTACCCAAAACTTAAAAAAAAAATTTATGATATTTATACAGTGTTTGAAATGTACCAACAAATGTACCATTCATTTTAGAAATAAAGAATATAAATGTAAAATTTTATTTTTTAAAAAGTATCCTAATTAAACGTTTAAAGTTAAAATACCTCCATCAATTCTGGAAGCTGAACCTCAAAATGATTTAGGATCCTTATTGTCAAAAGCCGAATCTAAAGGAAGTAAAAGACAAGTTTCAAACTCCAAAGCTTAACCGTAGGAAGAAATTGATTCAAGTTTCATACAATTAAGAAATACCCTTGACCTGTTTATTCTAGCCCCCATTTCAATACCAAACAACACCTTATTCACATAATACATGGAAAAATTAATCACCAGACAAGACTGAGGAGATAAGGTTGCCCAAAAACCATGCTGTTTCTTTGAATTATGACACCATAAGCATCTCTGGAAATAAGTGCAAAGAATCAAAGTAAGCTTACAATTCAATTAAAATGAGTGATTCTTTCTTCCTAAGTAATGTATTTCAGTATTTCTATAGGTGATTGAGCAGCAGAGTCACCAAGAGAGGGCTTGAAAAAACTATGCAAATGTTCAGTTCCACCCTAGCCCCACTGAGTCAGAATCTTCAGGGGGAGGGATCCAGAATTTGGATTTTTATTAAGCCAATCCTCTACAACTGGTTTACAGGCCATGGTTTAGGAGCCTCTGCTTTAAACAGAAACCATCCCACAGCCACATTTTCTGACTTAAGGAGGTCTGATATTCCACTGGCAGTAAATAAACAGAACCAAAAAAGAGAGACAAAGAACATGCCACAAAACAGTATTACCTTGGAAACACCAGTAGAGACGTTTGCTTGTAACTTGGAAAATAATTCCATTAAAGCTTCCTCGGAAAGCAGCCCTTTGCAACCACATAAGGATAGTCTCTGATAATAGAGATCAGCCAACAGCAACACAGACGGCTCCAAAGGAAATGCTCTGCAACGAGGTATTTATTAGACCCGGGTAAGAAGACTACAATACAAACTCCAGAAATTTATCACTGATAAAGGAACTGGAAAAGGGAGTCTAAGTTTTACGTGGACAACTAGCATCATTTTATAGATGAAGAATCTGAGGCTTAGCAACAGCCCTTGACTTGGGCTCAAGACACACAGGCAGTTGGACGAAGAGGGGGGATGAGAATACGCTATGTGGACTACAAATCCAACGTTGCTTCTTCAACCCACCCCGCTGTAAATGACAATCACACAAAAGGATGGCATATAATATTTACTACGTGTGTGCCACGTGCCAGGCACTGCGCCAACGATGGAAGCAACACAAACAGGTGGTTTAACACCGAGGCTCTGGAGTGAGGAAGCCTGGGTTTGAACCCAACCCCATCATTCATCAGCGTAACTTTGGATAAAAGTTGCTCCAACCTCTCTATGCCATCCTCATTCAACAAATGTTTAGTGAGCGCCTACTCTGTGCCAGTGGCTTCTCTAAGCTCTGTGGATACATCAGTAAACAGAAGACAAAGTTCCTATCCTAAAAGGAGGTGGCAGTCACTAAATTAAAAAAATGAATAAATAAGTGCCATGAGGAGTGAATGTGGAAATCAGGAAAGGAAGCTTAGAGCAAGAGCCACATGTGTAAGGGTGGGCGGAAGTGACGGGAAGTGCTATTTGATATGGAGAGGACAGTATGTAGCAAAGGACCACAGGCAAGTTTCCCCAAATGATGATCATGTCAAGCTGAGGCAGAATATGAAGTGAGAGTAGTGAAATGTGGCTGTCGGAACCACTAAAGAAGTTACAAAAGGTCAACACTATGGAATGTTATGGTTGAGAGTAAATCAGCATGACAGATCCTTCACATTCTACAACACTAGTTTACACAAACAATGAAATACCCTTTACAAAAATGAATCTGTATTTAAAGACTATGTCAAAAAATGCACTTATTTTAAACTGGAGTATCTAAATCAAAATTAAATTTCACTATGTGAACACAACTCAGGTATAAAACAGATCAAAGCAAGGATTTTTATTTTGCCCAAGATTTCACAGGAACAGAGGCTTCTATATTTTACTCATTATTAAGGTGAGTGGAAGGTATGTTTACTTACAATACTAAGTTTTTCACACGTTCCACAGGAACCAAATGAAGAAGTTCAGATGACTCTTCTAAACTTAGCAGAGTATTTACAGCTTGACAAAGAACAAATAAGGTTCCTATAGGCAGAAAAACAGGAGAAACCACATTACTTAGTTCCTTGACAGAAGAACCATCAAAATCTCATTTATCTGACACTTGCTACTTATAAAAGTTCTGAAATTAAAATGAATTTGTGTCTTCTAAGGAATTATTGGTCAAATGTCAGAGCATAACAGAAAGGAACAAAAAAGAGAAGTTTATAGTCTTATACTTTATCTCTTGTAAGAGAAAAATATATTCAGAGGTAGAGAAAACTAAAATGTTCCACCTACTAACATCAAAACTAGAATTTTTAAGGAGAGAAGACCTGGACTTTTCAAAAGCCAAGAGGTATAACTCATGTCATTTTTAAAAGGTTTTAAAAAACAAAAAAACAAAGAATATACCACAAAAACTGAATGTGGTCCACAAAGCGTAAGCTATTTACTATCTGGTCCTTTACAGAAAAGCATTACCAGCTCCTGCCCTGGACTCTAGGCCAGCGCTATCCAATAGAACTTTCTGCAATGGTGCAAATGTTCTGTGCTCGTGCTGCCCAATATGGCAGCCACAATCACATGTGGCTACTCTGCACCGGAAATGTGGCAAATCTATTTTATTCTCTAATATATATGCTCAGAGTCTAACACAGAACATAGCACATTAATATTTAAGTGAATGACTACAATACACACGATAGAAAAAAAAAATACTGTGCTAAAATATAAACAAAATTTTCTGCCTTTAAATTGCTGTTCTCAGGGCAGTGGGGAAGATCTACGAACAAACAGCAGGAAACGGTGCTTTGGGCAGCCTAGATCGGCCTGGAAGAGTCAGGAAGGCTTTCCTATTTCCTAGAGCAGTTGTGCTTGTGCTGAGTTTTGAAAGGCAGTAGGAGTTTACCAAGTGATGAGGACCTAGAAAGGACTCCAGGCAGAAGAAATAAATGCACGTGCATGGGCAGCCAGAGGGCTGTAAGGGACCTTGTCTTGCTCAGGGTGGGCGCCTGGAAATGCCTAGAGCATAAGGTGCATTCCAGGGCTAGGGTGGGGGTAGGGAGATGGGAAACAAGATATAGGCTGGGGCTGGAAAACGAGGGTTCTTCTATGCCATGACATCCTTTTGGGGCCTCACCTTCAGATTCAGCTTATGCTCAAGTCACCCTGACCTGGTCATCACATTATGGGATATGACAGGCACACCACCTCCATCTTACCCTCTTTTTTTCCAGATTTATCAAACAGGGGGTATGCCAGAAGGCAATGTTTTTACTATTCTCTGGTACTCTACATGTTTACAGTGACTTTGGGTGTGCCAGGAAAGAAAGAGGAGAGAACAAATGGTGATTGTAACTGACCTTTTCCAGCACTCCCTCTGTCAACAGTCCTGAAGAGTGACTCAATGAAGCATGTGACTAGTGGTACCACCTTCTCTTTCTCAAGGGGTCTGTCCAAGATGTGGGAAGAAAAAGGGAAAAGTTCAAACTGGCATCCAGTGGCTTCTCATCCAATGACAAGGAATGGCTAACAAATATTTCAGTCAGCACAGTAAGTATCTTTTACAAAATTTAGCATCGTTTCTTTTCTTACCTAATATGAGGTAACACCACAAGGGCTGCCCAAGACTGTGAAAGGTAAGTAGTATCTTTATTTGGGGGCAACTGAATTATAGATAAGAGATGATCCAATACTGGAATCTGTTCCTTTTTTCCTTTAGATCTAGTCTTCTTCTGCCTTATGTAGGATCTAAAGGATGAAAAGATAAACAAATGCTTAAAATAGGAGAGAATGGAATTGTTCTTGCCCTCTGAAGTTTGAAATAAAATTGGTTCCTTTCCATGTGTGGAATTGAGGGGATGAGGGGAAGACTGGTGGTGGAGGCAGAACATAAATAACTAAGCAAATGTGAGTCATTAATTGCCATGCCACACCTTTCAATGATCTCCTCCAATAAAATCTACTCCTTACCTCGACCAGTAAGACCCTATGTGATCTGGCCCTTGCCTATCTCTCTCATCTACTCTCATTCCAATCTCCTCCTTTGCTCAGTGCTCTTTGGCCACATGAACTTTTTTGTGGCTCAAACATGCTGAGCTCACTCCTGTCCCAGAACTGCTACGGTAACTCCTCTCTCTTCCTGCAAAGCCTCTTACCCAGATCTTTGCACGACTGCATCCTTCCCACCACTACAACCATGGTCCAAATGTCCTGCTCCAGAGGAACACTCTCCCTCTCAACATCCCATTTTATTTTCTTTTTAGGACCATGTAAAATAATCCTTATTTATTTATCTGCCTCACCATACCCCTCCCCTCGAAGAATGTAAGATCTCCAAAAGAAGGTACCTTTTTCTTATTCATTGTTGCAAACCACTGTCTAGAATGGTGTCTGATACACTAAGTATCTGTCAAATGATTAGGAATATATTTATCCTCTGAAGTATATTTTCACATCTATTATCTCTTTTTATTCTTGCAATAAACCTGTGAGATGCATGGATGGAGTATTACAAAGAACAATCAATTATTAATTACAGAGGAGTCAAGACAAAGGTGACCTCAACACATGCCTTATCTCAGAGAACAGAAACTGTGACACTTGCCCTACGTTAATATGTTTGCATTTATTTATTTATTCTCATCCTGCCACATTCCAGAGAGGATTTGAGATGGCTAGGGCAGCAGTGTGAGATCTGACCCCCAGGCTATCAGGCCTGGGCTTCACCTCACAGAAGCCAACAACAAAGCAGCTTCATCCCATTGCATAGAAACCACAGTTTTGGTCATTTCTAAGCAACTTGCCTGCTGCAGATTAGCTTAGTGTTATAAAATCAAGAGAAGAGTTCCAAGGGAATAATTCTAAAGGGGTTACTCATTACCCATTCCACAGGAGTCAGAACTCAGTAAATTTTAAAAAGCCAAGACTATGTTAGCATGTTTTGATAGAGAAGCTACTTTTAAGATCGGCAAAAGAGTGACGTGGTAAAAGGATAGATTCCTCCAGAACCTCAAGCCATCAGGCTCAAAACTAACTTTGCTGTGTGACCGGGTGGACAACGACACCCACCTCAATGGACGTTACGAAGCTTCAATGCCTAGTACTCAGAAGACACTCAAGCCATGTCCTTCCATTCCTACTGCCCCAGAGCAAATCACAAATGAACAAGTTTAATTCAATGAAACTAAGAAAACTAAATATAAAAACAAAGGAATGACAAGGGAACTAATTCCGCCATCTATAATTTCTAGATGCATAACCAATGGATTATATGAAAAACAACAGATGCAGACTCCTTTGGCATATTTAAATAAGCTTAATTTTCAACTTCTAGAAGGTATGTATTGTTTTCTTTGACTAAGAATATAATCCATAGTCCTTCTGACAATTCAAGCAATGCAAAGGTACATAATTTAAAAATTAACAGTCAATTCTTTCTGCCTATCCTTATCCTCCTGGCATAAAAAAGCAGTTAAGAGTTTTCAGTATCCTTACAGGGATGTCAATTCTTCCCAAATTGATCTATAGGTTTCAAGCAATTCCTACCAAAATCTCATCAAGTTTTCTTGTAAATTATGGTGAGCTTATTCTGAAATTCAAACAGAAAGGCAAAGGACCTGGAATAGCTAAAACAATTTTGAAAAAGAAGAATGAAGTGGGAAGAATCAGTGTACCCAATTTCCAGACCTATTTTAAAACTATAGTAATAAAGGACAAGTTAATAAATTGGACTTTATCAAAATTTAAAACTTTTGCTCTATGAAAATCTTAAGAGAATAAAATGACTAGCTCAGACTGGGAGAAAATATTTGCAAACAAATATATACAAAGCACTTTCAAAACAGTGAAGAAACAAACAATCCAATTAGAAAATGGCCCAAAGATATAAACATACATTTCACTGAAGAAAGCAAACAAGCACATGAAAAGATGCCCAATATCATTAGCTATTAGAGAAATGCAAATTAAAATCATAATGAGATATTATTACACACCTATCAGAATGGCACAAATGAAAAGCAGTGATTATCCCAAATGCTGGTGAGGATGCAGAGAAACTGGGCTGGTGGAGATGTAAAATGGCAGTTCCTTGTAAAACAACACATGTGCTTACCATCCAACCCAGCAATACCACTTTTGGGCAACTATCCTAGTGAAATGAAAAGCTACATACATGAATGTTCATAGCAGCTTTATGGATAATAACCCCAAACTGGAAACAACCTAAATGTCTTTCAATAAGTGAATGATTAAACCAACTGTGGTAATCCATACCATATACTACTACTCAGCAATAAAGAGTAATGAACTACTGAAAAACACAACTTGGATAGATCTCTAGGGAATTACACTGAGTGGGGAAAAAAGAGGCAATCTCAAAAGTTTACATACTGTATGATTCCATGTACATAACCTTTTTGAAATGACAAAATTATAAAAATGGAGAATAGATTAGTAGCTGCCAGAGATGAGGAACAGGGTGGGGAGGGAAAGGCTGAGGTTGGTTATTAACAGGTAGCACAAGGGGAACAGTTCTAAGTCGTGACTGTGATGGTGGCTACACCAATCTACACGTGATAAAACTGCACACAGCTAAATACAAATGCACACACATATACCCCAAACGAGTGCGTGTAAAACTGGTGAAATGTGAATAAGGTTGATGGGTTATACTAATGTCAATTTGCTGGTTGTGATAGGGCAGTATAGTTAGGCAAGATATTACCATTGGGGGCAAATGGCAGAGTACATGGAACCACTCTGTAATGTTTCTTCCAACTGCACATGAATCTATAATTTTTAAATAAAAAGTTTTAAAAATTAACAATCAGCTCTTTCTTTCCCTTATACTCTTGATGTAAGCAAAGGTAATGGGCTTTGTATCCTTTCATACTTTTTCCTATGCTTATATA
>JAQZBX010031287.1:0-17668 GCA_029593785.1 Cabassous unicinctus | reverse complement strand
TATATCCATGGGTGGAGATCCACATAATGAGTGGGAAAATGAAGGACTCTGATCCTGGGGAGGCCCATTATGTTTTCAAATACAGGGGCAGGATTCTCTCAAGAGCATGGGAGGTGCCTAATAAGGGAGGACAGACCAGTGTGTCAAGCCCTCATTGTTGTTGCAAGTAACTATGAATCTTGTCCTTCAAGGAGTGAAGCCTGGTAGTTGACATGACTCCCAAGGTGATGGAGAGGGAGGAGTGGAATAAATGGAATGGGGGAAATTGGGGGGCAATGGAAGTGTTCTACATGATCTTGCTATGATGAATACAGGCCATGTTAAAATTCATCAAAATTTATAAAAGTGTATGGCCCAAAATGTAAACCATAATGTAAACCTTTGACCATGATTAGTAGCTATGTTTCAATTTTTGCACATAACCTGTAACAAATATACCATCCACATATACAATGTTATTATTGGGGAAGGGGGAAAAGGGGGAGGATGTTGGGTATATGGGAATCCCCTGTATTTGGTACATGGGTTTTCTGTAACTTAAAACTTCTTTGAAGACAAATAAAAAAAAGCAAGACACTGGGGGGAATAAACAGAAGGAAATGTCACTGTACATACAGGACAATATATATTACAGTGATGAAAGGCAAAATGCCTAAAAATCTTTTAAAATATTTTTCATTATGTTTTACTATCCTAAATTTTTAAAAATTTTATTTTAAATTTTTTTTGTATTTTATTTCCTATTTTTAAAATTATCACTATTATTTCATTTTCTTATAAATTTTATTTGGCTATTTAAGTGGCTTCAGTTTTGAAGAGGTTTTGGATCACAGAAGGGTTACAACTGTGGTAGGGGAGGATCATTGGTGTGAGGTGTCAGTGATATATGGGAGGAAGCTAACCTGGGCATACATATAAGGCATATCAATGTGTTCAAATGTCCATGGAGCATTGTCAAAGTTGGTGGAGATTGACACAATAACCAAAATAATATTGAATTCCCATCCTGGAGAGCTCTGCCACATTCTCTAGTGGAGCAATAAGAATCCCACAAGACAGGGGCAATGACTAGTGAAGGAAGATGATACTTTGATGGGCCCTTGATATTGATGACTGTGCTTATGAACCTTTACTCTTGAAATTGAAACTTAGCCTAGTATTATAGGATGCCTAAGAGCTGCCTCCTGAGAGCCTCCCTGTTGCTCAAATATGGCCTTTCTCTAAGCCAAACTCAGCATATAAATACATTACCTCCCCACCCCCAGCAAGGGACATGACTCCCAGGGATAAGCTTCCCTGCGACTCAGGGATTACTACCAAGCACCAACTAGCGATGCAACTGGAAAATGACCATGATGAAAAGGGGTAAAATGTAAAGACAAATGAGTTTATATGGCTGAGACTTCAAAGTGATTTGGGAGGTCATCCCAGAGGTTACACTTATGTACATTTCAGTAGGATCTCATTGAATGCCAAAATAGATACTACCTCAAATAGCAAGGCTCCTGAGGGTTCTGGAGACATCCAGACACTATAGTCAGGGCAGATAACTAATGAGTTAGATGCTTTGCCTGTGGTTTTTGCTCCCCAGTGTGGCAGAGTTAAACTTAGTTGTGGTTTCTTTACACATGGCTCTTCTGTCCTTTTATCTGAACCTAAAATTAGTACTAGAATTGGTCAATGTATGTCCAAGAGACTTAAATCTTTGGACTGTCCAAGTGCCAGCTGGACCCTGAATCTCAATGGAGTTACAATACCTACTCTCCAGTCCATTGGTCTCACCCAGGACAACTAACAAAGAGGTGATTATGGACAACCACAATACCAAGGAACCAAGAGAGTCTACAACATCAAATGAGTCCCATCCATCAACCCTATGGTATCAAAGCCCCCTCTCAATTAGAGGTGGAGTGGACTTCACCATCCCAGAATCCTCAGGATTATTTAGTAAGAATACTAAAGTAGACTTACTGGTATTCTACTATAGACTCATTGTGATTTTAGCAATGGAAAATACTACATCATTGATGTGGAGGCAGTGGCCACTGGAAGTTTTGAGGGCAGTGAGAGGGAAAAGCAGGTGTAATATGGGGACATTTTCAGAACTTGGGAATTGTCCTGAATAACATTGCAATGACAGACACAGGGCATTATATATCTTGTCATAACTTACAAAATTGTGCAGGAGAGAGTGTAAACTACAATGTAAACTTAATCCAGACTTATTGGCAATGCTTCAAAAGGTGTTCATCAATTGCAATGAATGTACCACACTAATGAGGGATGTTGTTAATGTGGGAAAGTGTGGGAGATGTGGGGAGCAGGGCACATAAGAATCCTCTATATTTTTTATGTAACAATTATGTAATCTAAGTATCTTTAAAAATAAATATTAAAGAAATAATTAAAGCAATTATATCCACAAATATGTGTAATTTAAGAATTGTGTTCCAGGAGAGCATGGTGAATCCTGAGCATCATAGAGGTGCTAGGAGAGTTGAGGGCCCTCATGACCTCCTCTTAATGCCAGACCCCAGGGAAGACCTAGATGGCAAAGATGCACAGACCTGCACTTGGACTAGGATCAGATAAAAACAACTATTTTCAGAATTAGAAATGATGATCTAGCCTCACTATAAAAAAACAACAACAACCTTGTACTAATTCTTTTGGAAGGGTCATCATGTAATTTCACTCTCATTACAGCCAGGTGATGGATATTCACACGTCCATTACAGTGTGAAACCACTGGGGAAAGATTCAATGAACCATCTAAGGTCATGCAGCTCTGGATGACTGAACTTTGATGTTGATCTTGATCAGTAGTCCATGGGACCCATCACTCTATGCAATATGTGTTACAGCAACATCCTCTGAGTTTGTTGTGAGAAGGATGCTGGGGTAAAGAATGTGGTAAGTTCATCAAAGAATGGGTCTCTGATAGAGAAGAAAGAAGGTGAAGGCACCTGTTTCCCTATTAATATGGGATTCTCATTACTTTAGAGATTAATTTTGTGCCCTCAAATCTCTTTGTGGACTGACAGCTTCTCTGCAGTGGATTGGCCACTGGGCTACCATTGTATTTTAGGAGCAGAAAACTTGTTTTCTAGTTTCTCAGGTTTACATATGGAAGGCTATTTTATCCCAGGAGAGATGAAACCCAGAGAGTCACTGATATACGAGTAGGATGATTTGGATGTGTTATTGGCAACTATTAGGCAGATAACATTTAGATAGGACTTTGGACTTGATGCAGTAGTTAAGAATTTTGAGGAGGTTGAGGTGAGGTGAATTTATATTGCATGTGGGATGCACATGAATATTTGGAGGTAGAGGATAGTCTGGTATGTCAATATAGCTCCCCAGGGATATCCAGATCTTAATCTCTGGAAAGTCATAACCTTACCATTCATGATAAAAGTGACCTGGAATATATGATTAATTTAAGGATACTGACATGGAGGATTGTAGCAGTTTGATGTTGTTTATGAATTCAAAAAAGACAGATTATGTTTGTAAACTGGTCTGTTCCTCTCGGCATATTAGATTATATTGGATTCAGAGGTTTCACTTTTACTTGATTAAATAATGATTAAGGCTTTGATTGGGGCACATCAGTAGGACATTAAGTCCCCACCCCCTAGGTGGGTGGGAACTCACTAAGAAACCACACTGCAGAGAAGGGAGGTTGGAGTTTTGATCCTGGAGACTTGGAAGTAAGCACACAGAGATGCAGATATGTGAGAAAAGGAATAAGTCTCCATTATACACAACAGAGGCCCCAGGAAGAGTGTTAAACCATTCACCTCATAGTCTACAGCTGGCCTTTTGGAGAGAGCAGAGCAGCTGAGCCTGTAGAGAAATGAGCCCTGGGAGAGAGATGAGACTTATCTCAGCCTACAGCTGATATTGGAAGAATCGGACCACAGAGTCTTAAGTGGAAGAGGAATGCAGATGTCAGCAGCCATTATGCTCCAACACATGGCAAAGGACTTTGGTGAGGGAAGTAACTTACACTTTATGGCCTGGTAACTGTAAGTTTCTACCCAAAATAAATATCCTTTATAAAAGCCAACAGATTTCTGGTATTTGGTGTCAGCACCCCTTTGGTTGACTAATACAGAGATTATCTTGTATTATTAAGTTTGACCCTTAATGTAATCACAATTTCCCCTTTTGAGAAGTATGCAGGGTAAAATACTATTTAAGAGGATGCAATTAGATGAGAGAAGCAAGATCCTACCTTACTGAGTTTGAAAATGGAGAAAGGTGGCATGAGCCAAGGAATGCAAGGAGTGGATATTTGGAAGTTAAGAAAGGCAAGAAAGCATATATTCCACTTGAGACACCAGAGAGCTGAGATCCCTGTGAACCCCTTGCTTTGGCCCAGTGAAATCAATTTAGAATTCTGTCAGAACACTAAGAGAATAAATGGATATTGTATACTATTGTGGAGATGTTTTACAACAGTTATTTAAAAAATAACACTTCCAGTGCTTATTGAATGTGGATATGTGTCCATCCCACACCTATTGTCTTCTCAGATTCGTAGTTTCCCTACAGGAAATGTAAGCCATGTCATTCATGACAATCCCAACCCCTTCACAACAGCAGAGCCAAGGGACATACATATCTGGGAGAATTAAAACAACCTCCATGCTGACTCCATTGCATGCTCATTGGATTCAGTGACTGAAAATGAAGGAGGTCACACATGCTGTAGCCTCAGGGAAATTTTATGGCATTTCTCAACACATGCAAAATAAATTAACCTCATCTCAACATTTCCCAAAATTTTAACTAATGTCACCATAAGCTCATCTAAATCTCATCACGGGGAAAAGTGGCCATGCAGTGTTGGAGATCCACAATGCTGGAATATCTCTAAGTAGAGCCAGAACTATCTCCAAATTACTCAGCCATCACTATGGTGAGAAACAAACATACCCACACATGAGCTGAGAGTTCAGCAAGAAGATATAGTAGCACCAAAGGTGTATTAACTAAACCATTACTTACCAATCACTTTGGGGAGAAACACACCTCCCCATTCATGTACTGAGAACTCACCAAAAAGTTATGAGTACTAAATGCATATTAACCAAATGATATTGCTTTGATGTATAGAAAGAAAACAGCTTACTGTTTTACAATAATTATTCAAGTGTATAAGTATAGTTAGCAATTTCAACAATGTTCACAATGTAATCAAAAGAAAAACCATTGAGAATATAAAAGACTTATAAAACCTTATCAAACAACCTGACCTCCCTGAGCTCCAGAAAAGACAACCATAGCCAACATCAAACATTCTTTTTAAGCATACACATTTGCTTTTGAGAGTGAAGTGCATCTTCAATTTGAATATGTTTTAATTAAATTAATTTCATATTTCCCTTTGAATATCAAGCATACTGCCAAAACTTAATAAATTTTAATGGAAATTTTACATAGAACTGAATAACACACTGCAACTCTACAAGGCACCTCAACTGTGCAAATGCTTATGTTGTCTCTTCACCAGAATTATTGGGGATTTTGACAGCATGTAGATTGGCATCTTCCTTACCATAGGTGACTTTGCTTAAAGCTCAGGCACTTGTTTGGCCTTGGCAAACTTTTCTTACTTCACTCTTAAAGTTCATATGATTTTCAAGGATACAAGTTGTATCTCTCTATCCTCCAAAGCCTTGCATTTCAGTGTTTCCCACAAAGGCTCTTTCCACACAGCTGTGACCTTCTGAGAGCAGGCATGCTTTTCATTGTTAACTACTGATTCCCTAGCAATGGAAAGTTCCTGGCCAATAGGAGGCTCCAAAATTACTTATTGATTAGAATATGAATTCAAGATATTGAAGATGAGATTAACAGAGAGATATAGGATGGCACCAGGGAGAAACCACTACTGAGAACAATAAAGAAGAATTCATCCAGGGACCTGGGATGTTTCACCCTCATCCAGAATCCTAGCTGTCTGAATTAAATTCTGCTGAGCCTCTCACAGTGGATCAAAATCTGAGATTTCTGGGCTGCTAAGATAAATACCAATTTATTAAGATAAATGTCCATTGGCTTACCAATGGACATTTATTGGCTTAAGGTTTCAGACACTAGAAGGCTTGCTTACTCTCAAGGTTGTTAGAATTCTTGCTTGCTGGCAATCCTATGGTTTCTTGGATTTTCCTTCACATGATGATGTTCTCTCCTTTCTCTTTTCAGTTACATTTGAATCCATCTTTCATAACTGGTGTACTCCATAGTCTACTGATGCCCCACTGAAGCTGAAATGTTTTCACTTGAGAAGTTGATCTAATTAATATTCACCATGCATGTGTTTATTTTACAAATTACTGTTGGAGAGATATCACTGATACAATATTCTGATAAATAAGAAGATATCAGGAGCTGCAGGATGTTTCAGAAGCACCAGGAAAATGAAACCCTAAATTGTGTTATTTGTCTCTTATAACCTCAGGGATATTAGTTGAAACTCCCTAATCACAGTTTTAAACTACATCCATTCATTTACTTTATATTGTCAGTGGCTTATTTAAAAACTGAAAATATGTTTATTGCATCTTTGAACATAAACCAATAAATGTCTTTTCTTGATCACATAATGTCTTTCAAGCTTTTAACCATGACACATCATCAAACCTGAAGTAGCCTTAAATCTGAGCTACAAATCATAAAACAGTTCTATGTGCTTCACACCTAAATCTACAGTAAAACTTCAAGGAGAGGCACAGAAGGGCATTCAGGACCACCAGGGGCTCACAGAGCTTGGCTTAGCATAGGTGCAGCAGCAGGCTGAGGTTTCCTCTTATGTTATGATGCTTACTGTCTTTTGCCAACAAAGAATTCTCCAAGAATATTTCTTCTTCCTTTGTAATTCCCAATTTTCTCCCACTTTACAAATGTTTACTTACAACTGATATTCAGTTCAATTTTGAATTCATTTTTCAGAATATTTTTAAAAATAATCTTTCAGTAGACGGTTTTATATAAATTATGAAATTAAGTCTTTAACCAATTTCTAAAGCTCTGAAATGATTTTTGTTTTTCTATACTCTCTCAGAAACACAAAAGTAAAACACTTGCACCCTAGGGTATTCAGTATATGCTAAAATTCTTTGGTTTGTTCTTGTCATTTTATCTGTCTTGCATGGAGCTGGAATGCAATTTTAATGTGTATTTTCCACTTCTGTCTGGCTCTTGGGTTTCTACATCTCAAGCAATTCTCCACTATCTATTCTTTTGACAGTGGCAGAGTAGGATACATCATTGGTGATCCTTTATTCTTCTTCATTCTCCAGGCCATGACATATCACTTCCCTTTATTTTATCTCCTCCATGTATGATAAATCCAAATACTTCTCTTCAAGGTCACTGCCCACCATCATGTTCAGGTAGCCTCTTGGTTATTTTAAACAGAGTCTTTGGTGCCTTTGAGTCTAATCACAGTTGAGACCTGATTGCAAAAACCCCTGAACTAACTCAAAAATCCCATTTTTAAGTTTCTGTTTCTCAGGAACCACTCCTGGTACCAAGATGTATTAATCAGTGTTCTCTAGAGAAACAGAACTGACAGGAGATATGTGTAAATAGTATGAGATTTTATAAAACTGCATCACACAACCATGGGGATGCAGAAGTCAAATTCCATTAGAGAGTTTTCAAACCAGAAACCTATGGAAATCCTCAATGAGTTTCCATGAGATGCTGGCTGTCTGAAGTAGAGGTAAGAATTCTCTCACTGAATGCTGACATCAGTTCTCCTTTTTATGTCTTCAACTGATTGGATGAGATGTCACTCATTGCTGATGACAATCTCCTTATTTGATTGTAGATGTAATTGGCCATAGATGCAACCAACTTTCTGAAGATTAAAGTCTTGGAAATGCCTTTGCATTACAATTAGCTCAGTGCTTGTTTGACCAAACAAATGGGCACATTATCTAGCCAAGTTGACAAATTAGCCTAATTCTCACATGTTTGTGATGAATCATTTGTAAAATAGTGGACAATGACAGTGGCCATTTAGTAGGTGAAAATATTTCCCCACCTTTCCCTTCCAACAATGGCTTCATCATGCAAACAGTTTGTAATAAGATCAGATCTCTCAGGCATAGAATGTGTTATACCTGTGTACTGTAGCAGTCAGAAGGATGGAATAATTGTGCCACCTGGAGCCAAGGTCCCCAGACATATATGTTGATATTGATGGAACTAGCCTGTTTTAAACTTGATAAGCTCAGACACTGATCTGATATTACCATATGATATATATGGAATTATGTGCCCAAATTTAGACATGTTCTTAATTTCAAGCCACATTTCTGTGGGTGAAAACCCAAAGGAAATAGTGTTTCATGGAGGCACTATTTTAAGTTAAGGAGTGGCCTTTCTGAATGAAGTTGGGTCTAAATACATGTTACTGGTGGACTAAAAATAGTAATAAAAAGCAGAAGCAGTAATTTGCCAGGAACCAAGAAAAAAAAGGTGAGATCATTGCCATGGAATGAGAAGCAGGAGAACTCCAGATGTGATAGATTCAGCCCAGATTACTGCCAAACTCAGAAGAAGCAAGCTTCTAGTCTTTGAAAGCATGAGACCATAAATTCTCATTGTTCATGTCAAACCACTTTGTGGTATTTGTCATAGAAACATGACAAACCACAAGAGTTTGTGTTGCAAGATATGGGGTGTTGCTATTAGAAATATCTAAAAATTTAGTAAGGGATGTGTAATTGTGTAATTGTGGGTAGAAGTCAGATGATTTGTAAGATACTTGAGAGAAAAAGTCTAAATTTATTTAACAGACTCTTGTTAGAAATATGGATATTAAAGATACATTCAATGAGGCCTAAAAATGAAATTAAATAACATGTTATTGGAAGCTGGAGGAAAGGAAACTCTTCTTTTAAATTAGCATTAAATATGGCTGAATTACAACATAATGTTGGATAGAAAGTGAAACATGTAGGTGATGAACTTGGATATTTAGGTGAGGAGGTTTGCAAGCTAAGTGTGTGAGAGACAGACTGGTTTCTCCTTGCAGATTAAGGTAAAATGTGAGTGTCAAAGAAAAGTTGATTACTGAATTCTTAAGCAATAAAGAACCAGCAGTTAATAATTTTGAAATTCTCAGCTTATCCAGATAACATTCTCTGAGCCTAGGATCAGAGTGACACTATCAGGGCCCTTCCTGTGTTTCTAGGAAGTGTGCCCACAGAGGAAAATATCTGTGATAAGGTTTAACTTAAAAACTCTTTGCTAAGGTAGGTATGGATGAAATGGACTTTTTCTACCACTTCAGTGGAAGTGAGAATTAGAAATGTGATTATTCAGGAAGAATATTTGGAAAGTCCTTTTGTCTGACATTTTGGTCTCCCCTAAGCTTTATGCAAAGCTAAGAAGACTATTGTGAAATTTTGTACATTAATGCTGTCAACCTGGGCTGGGAGAAGGGATAAATTCTAGGAAGAATAGCTACAAGAGAAGTATCCTGCAAGCAGATATCTGGACTGAAAACATCTCTTTGGATCAAGAGGGAGGGCCCATTCAGGCTTGTGTATATGGTGGGTCCACTTTTATCCTTGGAGAGGGCAGACCTTCTGCCCCAATGCTCAGAGAGGGGTTCATCCATTTTCCAAAAACTCTAGGAGTGGAGGATCTATGCCCAGGTGACAAGGGAGATATCAGTTATATACCTAATGTTTGTAGAGGTTGGGCTTACACCCCTGTTTTCATGCAGTTATTGTGATAGCCTTTCCAGTGTTCAAAGAGGGAGTTCGCCAGGCCATGATATTCAGGGAGAGCATGACCTCTGCATAAAGGCTTGGAAGTGAATGGCTGCCACTTCAGCAGATATGGAGGGCAAAGTATGACATCACAGGCCACCCTTTTACCTTGACATCTAATGGAGTTTGCCATCTTGGATTTCAAACTTGCTTGTGGATCATGAGCACTGTTTTTTTCCCAATATATATCCAATATCTGTTCCAAAATTATATCATTGAAAAAGCTAACTGTTTTCTAGGTTTCAAAGGAGCATCACATGGAGAGAAATTTCATTCTGCAATGGACAACACCCACACTGATTTTGATGAGATTTTGTACTTAGAATTGTTACTGAAGCAGTCTAATAGTAATCAGAAATTACATAAGTATTTTGGGTATTGAGATTCAGTGAATGTATTTTGCACATGGGAAGTGAATATGTTATGAGGGTACAGAGAGTGGACTGTGGTAGATTAAATTATGTTCCCCAGTTTAGACATGTTCTTAATTGTAACCCACATTTCTGTTGGTGTGATCACATTGTAAACAGGATACTTTGAAGATGTTTTTTTAAGTTAAAAGTGTTGCCTACCAGAATGATGTTGGTTGTGCCTTAATCGGGCATATAAGATCATTATTAAAAGAAAAATAATCAAATTAAGGAAGTCAGCATTAATCCAGAAATGAAAGTAGAGGACATCTCCTGGTAAAGAGAAGCAAGAGAAAAGAGTCAAAGAATGTGAAGGATGGCCACAGACAGCCCAGAGTGCTACCAACACTGGAAGGAGCAAGCCTTCTGGTATCTGAATCTGTAAGACAATAAACTCCCATCACTTAAGCCTATAAAGTGTGTGGTATTTTCCATAGCAGCCTGGGAAACCAAGACATCATTTGTAGGTTACCTGCATGACATTGTTCACTACTTCTAAACTGGTATGTGAACCAATAAAGGGAAAAAAGAAACTATTCATATAATTTTAAGTTCAATGGGATTCAAATCATGGACTTGAATATTTATCAAAGGCCACCAACTAACTTTGACCTCCACATTCCTTCTACACTTAACCCTATCTTTTCTGTCCTCATCCAAAAGATGAGAAATTTTGGACCAAGTAACATTGAAACCATGCTGCCTACACAGCCTTCTCTTTATTGAGGGACTATTGATGAAACTGGACATGCTGTTTCTTATTGTGTTAGGTGCTGTATATGCCATGAGATTCCTTCTAAGTTGATGAACATGCATGGTCCCAATGAGTGTCGGCCATGTTTCTCAGTTATCATGACACTGAGCAAGCACAGACAACTAGTTAAAATTGTCTTTGCTCAGAAACTATGTAAAAGCTTTCTGGGTAATGCAGTCCATTCACATTTGCATCTGAAGGAGATGATCACAGGTAGAGGGAGGACTAAGCAGATAGTTTGAGACAGAATCTCTAACCAATTAAGAAAATATAAATATTTGTCAACTTAAACATGGTATTTGATTTCCGTAAACATCTATTTTTTTTTGTCATTAGGTTCCAGAAGACAAAAATATAAACAGCCTTATAATAAATCTCAGTAAGAGAAGTCATAAGCAGAAAGAAATGTGAACACTGAAATTTCTGAAATGAACACAATTTTCTCTTAACAAAGTCTTCTTTGAGAAATAATCTTAGAACAATGTTTTTACATAAGTTCTATAAATGTATTAAACAATAAAATTTATGGTTTTTAAGGAATGTTACAAGGATACAGAAATATATATGTGTATATATTCATTCTAGTACTTATATTCAGGTTGATATAGATATATAGACACATGTATATTCTAAGACTAATATAAATATATAATGTATATATGTGTATATTCATATATAAAAATGTATGCATATTATACATTTTAATGTATATGTATGTGTGTGTATGATTGTGTGTATGATTATGTGTATGTGTGTGGAGTGAGGGTCCCTCTGAACTTGTTTCCAGGAAAAGAGAGCTGTGGTAAAAGGCAGAGGCATGGGGGGAGAAGACCCTGAGGAGGAAAGAGTGAACCATCTTGACTTCACAACCATCAATGTTATTGACAAAAATTTTGAGAACCACAGTCTAACAAGCCTGAAATGTATCAACCTTCTTGTCTGAGGTGGTAAGAGGACTTATGTTGTAGAAGATAAGTCAGAGGAGTAGGCTAGACCTGACTGAGAGACCAAGAAGTAGAACATGAATAAGTCTAAGTGTTACTTGTGTCTTAGTGTCTGAGGGAGGCTTGTGTTTGTAAGTGTTAGGAATCTCTCTTCCCTCAAAGACGAGATGATGTCTGTATATTTGACAGAATTTGATGATCCTTGTATTCTATGGGAATTATTATTGCCCAACTATGTCCCTATAAATGATGAATGAATGTGGCTAGGTCTTTCAGTGAAATTCTTCAGAGTCACCCAGTAGCAAGTTTGCAGTTATAAAGTGTCATTACCAAGTAGCATCAAGCAATATTTACAATTTATTAAAAACTATTTGTTAAGGCCTTGGCATTAGTGGCTAGGGTTTTTTAAATTTTTTTAAATTTTATTTTTGTTATTTGTATTTCATAAATCAGGTTGGCCAAGTAAGTGAGAGTAATGTAATTATCCATGCTCTTGTGTGTATATATATATATTATTATTTAGATAATGGTAGGGATAGGAGCTTAGATGGTAATGATTTGTGCATTAAGGTTGGTAAAATTGATGGTTAATTGCCCTTCATTGTTGGAAGCTTTAAGAATTGGATGAGGGAAGTCGATGTGGCTCAAGTGATTGGGATCCCATCTACCATATGGGATGTACATGTTTCAATTCCTGGGGCATCCTGGTGAAAAGCAAGCTGGCCCATGTGGTGAGCTGGCCCAAGCAGAGAGTTGGCCCACATGGAGTGCTGGCCCACATGGAGTGCTGGCCCATGCAGGAGTGCTGGCCCACACAGAGTGTTGACCTATGTGGAGAGCTGGTGCAACAAGATGATGCAACAAAAAAAGGCACATCCTCACTTCCTCATCAGCTGTCCTGGGTGAGTACAATGAACTGGAGAGTACATACTGCAACTCCTCTCTGGCTCAGGGCCTGGCCAACTATAGACTTATTGTGATTCTAGCAATGGAGATAATTATATCATTGACATTGAGACAGTAGCCAGTGGAGATGCTGAAGTCAGGGAGAGAGAAAAGGAGGTGTAATATGGGAGCATTTTCAGGACTTGGAATTGATCAGGATGACATTGCAGTGACAGATACAGGCCATTATATATCCTGCCATAGCCTACAGAATTGAGTGGGAGAGAGCATAAAGTACAATGTAAACTATAGTCCATGCTTAGTGGCAATGCTCCAAAATGTGTAGCTCAATTGCAATAAATGTATCACACTTATGAAAGGAGTTGCTAATGTGGGGAAAAGTGGAAGGTATGGGGAGTGGGACATATGGGAATCCATTATATTTTTTCATGTAACAATTTATGTAATCTAATTATCTTTTAAAAATAAATAAAAATATATTTTAAAAAGAGAGACAAAGGAGAGAGAGTGAAGGCACAGCAGATCAGGGAATTCAGGTGACACGAGAGATTGAGCAGCCTCTTTCCACTCCAGGGGGTCCTAAGGTTGGTTCCTGGTGCCACCTAAGAGGACAAGCAGACACAGAAGAACACACAGAGAGCAGACAGGAGTGCAAAACAATGGGGGGGGGGATAAGTAAATAAAAATAAAAGAATTGGATGAATAGTGCTATTTTCTGGGGAGATGGCAGGTATAATGATTCCTTCTTTGAGGAGATGATCTTGGATTACAGACCAGAGAACCACAGGACCATATTTTCATGCAATACTGCAGGTTTATTGTCTTGATTGGCAGGGGCAGTTCCATGGGTGCTCCATTTGACTTGGAGCCAAGAATTTGATCTTATTTCAGGTGAGGAGTTTAAAGCACCACTAGGGGTAGGTGTTCATAATATTTCTTCCAATATTCACAATTACTAAGTGGACTGCATACTGTGTGTTTGATAAGCAAGAGACAGAGGCTAGACCCTCCAATGGAGTGGTTACTGCAGGGTGGCACCCTGAGCCTGATAAACAAGGATCAGTGACTCTGATGTGAGTCCCACTGATGTTCTGCCAATGGTTCCACCCTGTCTATAACCTCTTGAATACTTTAGGTTGGATACTTTGAGGTTGAATACTTTGAGGATGAGTAGTTATCCCCATGAAGTTGAGGGGTAAAGACATTTTCCACTGTTTTATCTCAAAGGAAGGTCTTCTCAGGTTGGAAGGTGAACTTTGGGTCTCTTTTGATTGAATGCTCAAAGAAATGTTCTACCCATTGCATCCTCTCAATCTTTTTAAGTAGTAGTTGGGCCTCATCAATTGTCTGCCAGGGCACATCTGCTTTGGCAGTTGTATCCACTATAGAAAATGTGTCTTTATTTTCTATGTTATAAATATTTAAGTCAAGAGGGAGGTACTCATAATCTTAAGTGATACCCATTAATTGCTTCATTTTTAAATTTGAGAATGCCAGCTCCAATACAAACTTAAAGAATTACAATATTTAATCTTCTCCCTTCAACAAAATCATTAGGATTGTTTTAAATATCCAATCAAAAAAAAATTTCAGTCTTACTTTCCAATTTAGGCTCCCTCTTTGAGGGTCCTGCTTGTCATTAGTGTGGTTATAGGAAACATTTGTGCTTCCTGTAAAATGGACTCATAGGCAACTGTTTCTTTCTCTAGGGAGTTTCTATAAACCTCATGGAGCTTGTGGTTTGTTTATACTTGCAAGGTGCTAGTGGGATCATTAGTCATTGCCCCAGATGTTGAGAATCCAACATCAGGTCTTTCTTATGTTGATAAACAGCAGCACTGAGTAGGGCACATGACCATTTTATTTGAGTCTTATATTTCTTGAGCAACCTAGGAACATACTCTGGTGTCTTAGGAGATGCTGGTACAATATGCTTAGGCACCGTTTTTTTGCACAATAGTTTACCAAAGGTTAGAGCGTCTCTAACCCATAGGGTCAGTGAAGAAAGAGCAACAGCATGGAGACAGCAACAAAATAAGGCTCACAGACCCCTGCATCACCATTGCTTGTGGTGCCATTATGCTTCCAGTGGAGGGGGTGCCCCCTCAGGCAAGGTGTGTGTTAAGACCCATACCCATGGGCTACAGGTTCTGTGGTTAGAGTCTCCCACAGTGTTATCTCAACTGCTGTAGACCAGGCACTGAGAGGTCTATCACACTCCATTTGTCCCACATACTTTCACACCTAGCCACCTAATTCATGAGTCACAGCTCCTGAAAAAGGATGCTTATTTCCTGTGTTGCAGGCTTCTACTGTAGGGCCACAGCAAGTCATTCCTTAGGAAGCCAATGTTGCTTAATGATGCAGTGTCAGTGTCAACCAATAATAGATTTTCCCACTTGGGGGAGCACTCAAAGCTACAGGTCTCCCCTCTTGCCATACTGGGGATGGGCATTAGCAGATCCTGAGGAGAAAGTAGATCTATAGGACTGCCAATTTGGCATGGGAAGTCTAGGCAACACATCACAGAGAAAACAGGTAGCAGCACAAAGTACCATGGATATAGGTTCATAAGTCATGGAACTTTCCCAGTGTTAGCTCTCTGAGATGTCCAGTTAGTAAGCTGAGAGAAGCCAAAAGGCATTATATCTCATTTCCCATGGGCATGACTAAAACACCCTACTCTGAGATATTTATTTCAAATCAGTTAAGTAGGATCTTGAATTCAGGTTCAGGTGGCTACCAGGTGCAACACAATGGGAAACTGAGTCCATGATGCATGACAAAAGATAGCTTGCTACTCATAGGTCCCAGAGAGAGACAGGAGAATCATGAGGTATTTCCAGGAAATGCAGTCACCTCAGGTGACTCATGCAGCAGATTGGAGCACACAAGCAGAGAATGAGAGAACAGAGGGCTTATACTTATTTTTGTAAAGATTTATTTGTTTTATTTATTTCTCCACACCCCTCATTGTTACACTTGCTGTGTCTTTTCATCTTTTTTTCTTTAGGAGCCTTTGGGAACTGAACCTGGGAACTCCGATGTGGGAGGGAGGCACCTTATTGCTTAAGCCACATCCATTCCCTGCTTTTGTTGTGTCTCTCATTATGTTTTTTCTCTTGTGTCTCTTGTTGCATCACCTTTCTGCATCAGCTTACTGTGTCTGCTTGCTGTCTTGCTCTTCTTCTTCAGGAGGCACTGGGAGCCTCTGCTCCCTGCTTTATTGTGTCTTTCATTATGTTTACAATATTATATCTCTTGTTGTGTCATCTTGTGTCAGTTTGCCACACCTGCCCATTGTGCCAGCTTGCTGTCTTCCTTAGGAGGCACCAGGAACCAAACCATGTACCTCCCATGTGGTAAGTGGGAACTCAATCTCTTGAGCCACATCCACTTCCCCTAGGGCTTATACTTTTAATGGGACTCAGGGTTAAATGTTAGTAGATTTCCCATGGGAGTCAAGGTTTGATTAGTTTACAGAAAGTGCATAAAAAGGTGTTGGCGATATATGGCATTTTGGATGGTTACCTTGTCATTTGGGACAAGGTGTGGGTTTGGGGTGAGGTGAGTGGGTTTATTCATTATGGTCTCAATTGCAGATTTGGGCTCTGGGGAACTTCATGTCTCAGGGTAGAAAACTGTGTACTAACTACTTCACTGTTCAGTGTTGAGTCAGGTGGTTTAGCCAATGTACGATGTATGCTGCAGGGACATACACAGAAAATTAAGTTATGTACCCTGAAATTCCCTTTTTAGTTGTATATCAAAAATTTTGGACAGAGGAATATAAAGCTATATTTATACATCAATGTTAACAGTAGTATTATTCACAATAACCAAAAGGTGGGAGCAATCTATGTGTCCATCAACAGATAAAGAAAATGTGGTCTATACACACAATGGAAAATATTTCAGTTGTAAAGAGGGATGACATTCTAATGCATGCTGCAGCATGCCTGAACTTTGATAAAGATATTGTGTTAAAAAAGATAAATACAAATGAAATAATATTATATTATTTCACTTATATGAAATGTTTAGGATAAGCAAATTCATAGAGAGTGGAAGCAGGTTAGGAGTTACCAGTTTCTGGGTCAGGCGATGTGGAGACAGTGCTTAATGGATAGAGAGTCTCTGTTGGAAATGATGAAAATATTTTAGAAATGTTTAGTGGTTATTATGGCACAAAATTTAAAATATAATTAATATCACACAATTGTACACAGGAAAGTATTTAAATTTGGAAATCTGTTTTGTACATATGTTATCTTAATACTTAAAAACTAAAAGGAAGGAAGTATTGTTACTTGCTACAGCATGGATGGACCTTGGGAACAGTGTACTAAGTTAAAGGATCCAGTCCTGAATGGCCACATACTTAATAATTCCTTTAATATCAAAGTAGAGAATAGGGAAACCTATAGGGATGAAAAGTAGATTGTTGGTTGCTTAGGGCTGGATGGTAAGATGAAGAATAAGAAGATGATAACCTGGAAGGTACACTGATTCTTAATTTTTATTTTTTTTTAAGGCAGTTTTATTGGGATATATTCACATAACATGCAATCTACCCAAAGTCTACGCTAAATGGCTTTTAGTATAATCACAGTGTTGTGCATTCACCAGTACAAAAATTTTTAGAACAACTTCATTACTCCAAAAAGAAAAACACCACATCCCTTAGCAGTCCTTTCAATCCCTCTATCTTTCCCCAGCCCTACATAACCACTAATCTAATTCCATCTTTGTAAATTGACTTATATTTACATTTTATATAAATGCAATCATATAATATATAGTACTTTGTTTTTGGTTTCTTTCACTTAGCATAATGTGGATTTTTTTTTT